>NDXB01003278.1:0-15834 GCA_002631895.1 Agapornis roseicollis | reverse complement strand
CTTGGGGGTTTTTTTTTTTTTTTTTTTTTTTTTTGATAATTGCTTTTGAGCTCATAAAATTTTTCATGCACAGTGTCTTGTTGCAGTGACTTCTATCACGTAACTGTGCTTTATGTGGAAAAGTAACCCACTGATGGCTGATAATTTCATCTGCCACTTCCTGTTTCTGAAATTGTGAGACACCATAAAAAAAAACCCAAACAACCTGTTTCAACTTTTCTGGGACATTTTTGTTTTGACAGATCTTTATCATGTTAAGAATTATGTAACTCTTTCCTAAGATGAGAAAAATGTAGTGATTTTGCTCGTTATTTATATTGAAGCTCTTCTACTTCTGGACATTCCGTTACCTTACAGTCTACCTCTTCCAAGTCTGTGGGATTTTTTTTTTGTTGTTGTTTTGTTTTGTTTTATCAGAGGAACATAAATAAACGCAATATTCATGTTCCAGGAACATTGTGTGTTCTACAGTGCCACAACATTGTTTTCTGATTAGTTCACCATTCCTTTCCTAATAAATCCTAATACTCATTTTGTTTGTTTGACTGCTTCTGAACATTAAGATGATTACTCTATCTTCATAGAATAATGTATTGTAACTCTAAGATGTCTTTCCTCTGTAGTTCAAACTTGTTCAGAGTCCTTCACTGTGCATACAAAGTTAGAATTGTTTTTCTCCTTATTTTTCCCCATGAGTATCACTAACAATAATACTGTTCAGCCTGTGAATCTAATTATCATAAAATATCATTAAGGCTAATTGAACATTTATATAGATAATCACAAAGCTTACCCTGTTATACGAGAAAGGAAAATAGATAAACTCACATATTTTTGGATAGAGATGTTTGTAATAAAGAAATTAAACTTTGTAGTACTCTCTCCCCCTTTTCCCCATTCCCACTCCACCCCCAGTTAGGAATAAAATACAAGATTTTCTAAGTTTTCTGTAAAAAAGGTAAAAAATGCTGAAATTTCTGGTTCTAACACACTTCAGCATGATGTCATGCAGTTACTCAGTTTCATTGTCAAGCACTTCTTTGAATAAGTGGATGGAAAATCAGACAGAATTGGAAGCCATCCTTTTAAAGAAACTTTCCAGTAAAAATGCTATGAAATATCCAGATAGATGTTTGCTTTTTTACTGCGAAATGTATTTTTATTAATAATTTTATTTGCAAAAGCTAAGAAGTGTTTAATGTAACTTAATTATTTAGCAGGTATATGCTTTAAGGCATTTGTGGATTTCTATAGTGTGCTTGGTATGGCCAATAGCAGAGATGGGGCACTGAACAAGAAAATGTTATATGCATATTGGTGTAAAAAAACCTGTATTACAATTATACACCATGGGAAAGTCCATTGTCTTTAATGAAAATAAGAAGGGTATGGGAAACAGATTTTTCAGCATGTTTTGAAGATAAGACATACTTTGCCTTAATATTTTCTCTTTTCTAAGTTGCTTCATAGTACCCCTGACTGTAAACATTTAATCTGTTGTCATGAAACACGACAAAAGTTTATTTTATAAAGTTAAACCTGATTATTAAGAACCTATCTGAGAAATTACTTGAAATTAATAGAACAAATCAAAATTTTAATTGTAATCAGTGATGCCTGCATACAGCATATAAAGTTCTGGAACAAATGCCACATTAACTTACCTAAAACTGTGAAAGCAATGTCTTTCATGAGGAAATGCAGAATATCCTTATTACCTTTGATGTCAAAACCAAAATGTTATAATCTTGCAGGATATGATTTGAGAGAGAGCTAAGAATGAAATACAACCAAATTTCACTTTCCTAGTCTATTTCAAAGTGAATAGGCTCTACCCTTAGGCTGTGCTACTTTTTCATTTACTACAGTTGGGCTTCAAACATTCAGATCAGATGCAGAGGCTATCTCACTTGGTAGTGACAGTGAGGAAACTTTAAGGAAAATTGGAGGCTACAGGGATTAGGACAATGTTTTTAAGGGAATCTTAATTTGGTACATGTAAAACAATAAAAGTAAAGTGAAATTAACACATTTACTTAAAAAAAAAATGATATTCTGAACCAAATTTTATTTAAGAATTATATTAACAACCTTGAAATATTAGATAATGGAAACGGGTGGTAAAATCAAGTTAGGCAATGCCATAAATGGCAAGAATGTTCAAGAATTCTGCAGGGAGTTTAAGATAACCTGCAGAAGGACTGAAGAGTTAGCAAGAGGGTAGAGTTTAATAGTGGGCTCTCCAATCCTAAACTAGGGTTTTGTTTCCTCTTTTGGTTTTGAAGTCTGGACCTACACACTGAATATCCTGTGGCTTTAGTTTTTGCAGATATGTCTTGGGGTAATGAGAAAAAAAGGGATCTGAAATTGATATTTGCTCACTGACAAACATGATGGGGAAGGTGAGAACAACAAAGGTGCTTCTGAGCTGAAATGGCTGCTTAAAAATTTCACAAAGAAAGAAAACATCATTATATTTTTCCTTTCAATGGTTTAGCATAAATATAGTAAGCTAATAACTTACATAATTCCATTTCCTTTTAGTAGAGGAAAGCATAAAAAGTCATGCCTCTACCTGGCTGTAAGCCTGATAATGTGATCCCCTCAGCAGTTTCTCTCCCTTTGAGTCAATTGCCTGCAGCACTCTGATTAATGAGTCACTCTGACTCATAGGGGAAGATATTTTAGTCAAATAGTCCAGTTAAGATTCTGGGAAATTTCTGTGTAGTGATGGCAAAATGACTGCTTAGGTTCTTCTTCTATGCTGTTCACTAACTCCTTGACAAAATTGCTCAATCAGAAATCCTATGGTCTCTTTGTCACAGATGAGGGTAACCTGAGATTGCTAACCTAATATGAACACAGATAATAAATCAAAATGGCTAGCTAAGGCACCAAGACCCTTCTCTTTTTACTGTTTGTCCCTTGTCCAGGAAAAAAGAAATTATTTTGCTGTTTTTTAAATCCTTACTGACTCACTCATAATTCCTTTTACACTTAACATCTCTATGGACTTCTTTTGTTGTCTTTCTTACAGGTAAGTAACAAACATACTTATTAATACTTAAATGCCTGTGGGAAGACCATACAACCAAGTGCTGACATCAATCCAAAAATACTGATATTGTGTGTATGAAGAGGAAAATATTCAGACAATATCTTTCACTAACAAAATTTTACTTGGAGACCTGATTCCAATTTTAGGCACTGAACTGATCTTTGCAGTGTTCCCTCTTTTGTGGTTTTTTTTTTTTTTTTAAATATAAATAAAAAGGAAAATGTGTATATACTTTGGAATTTCTTTTTTTCTAATTTCCATTAATTAGGCAGGATTTTCAGGAAGAGGACAGGCTGAAAGATGTAGGTGGATGAACTTGAAAAAGACAAAAATACAAAAGTATTTCATGTTGAAAGGCTGGAGGCACACTGCCCTTGGAAACCAACTGCTGGAAATAACTGTTTTTACCTTAGAATAAAAACTGGTTAACTTTATATATACTGCTAAAACCATGGCATAAAGCCCCAATATTTTGGGCTATCTGGATAACTTGCATCCTGAGGCCTGAATTCTCAGAAAATGTGTTTTGAAAACACAAAGTGAACAACTCCAGAAGCTTTTCTTGCTACTGGGTGTTAGAACCAGCAAAACAAAAGTCTTGAAAGGAGTAGCAAGGGAAAAGATATTTTTGGTAATGAAAACATAATTACAGTGTTCCTGATAATGCAAGACCACAAAAAAGTAATCTACATAGTAATTTTCTAAAAAAAAAAAAAAATTACATTTATTTCTGTCCAAACCATTTATTCTCCATTGCCATTCCACTTGGAAAATTAAACTTTGTTTTCCCCTTCACAGTAGGAATAGAAGCACATCTTTGACCCTGTGACCTAACTGTATCTGGTAATATATTCTGCAATTGCCAGAAATATTTTAGACTTTTTTTTTTTTTTTAAATCGAAGTTAGTCTTATCTGTCTTATCTGAGTCATGGTTTAGACCCATCCTGTAACTAAGTACCATGCAGCCATTCACTCACCCCTTCCTTCCCCCCTCCCTGAGGGAAAAATTAAGAATGTAAACCCTGTGGGTTGAGATAGGAACAGTTTGATAACTAAAGTACAGTATAATACTATTAATAATAATGATAAGGGAAATAACAAGGGGAGAGAATATAAAATTAAAAAGGGAAAGTAAAAAAAAAAAAGAGCAGTGATGCACAACTTGGTTGCTGATCACCTGCTGACTGAATAAGCAAAGATCAGCCCAAGCAAGGATTGGTCCCTTCCGGGTAACTCCACCCCGTTTCTTTACTGGCCATGACATGCTGTGGTATTCAATACCCCTTTGGCTTGTTTCTACTCCCTCACAGATTCTTGTGTCCCTCAGTTTCAGAGCATGAGACACTGAAAAGTCCTTGATCAGGGTAAGTGCTACTTAGCAACAACTAAAACATCAGTGTGTTATCAGAATTATTCCCAGATTAAAGCCAAAACACAGAAGTGCACCAGCTACTAGGAAGAAAATTAAATCCACCAAACACAGGACGTCTGCTTTTCCTTTTTTTGCCCATGTATAACCCTAAAAAATGCCTCCTAAATATAGTTACATTGGTGTAAATAGCTAAAGAAATCAGCATATTGTTCATGAAAAAAAGTTGAAAATATATAATTCGGTGATTTCTCAGAATATTACTGTCCAAATATTTTTCCATCTATGGTTTTGGACCTGTAGCCTGTAAAGGACCTTAAAGCTAAGTTTAACTCATCACAGTTTGCATACAGCAGCTTCTCATAAACCAGTCTGAAGTCTCACTTAGGCTAGGTACATGACAAACAAGGCAAGTAACAGTTTCCGTAATCCATTCTTATACTCTTATAAAATTAGTGAGAAAGGGAAGTTTTGTTGGCCAATTGCATGAGGTTAAACAAGGGTCAGTTCTGGGTTCTTCACTTGGGTCCAATGCCATGCAACACTATAGGCTTGGAGAAGAGTGACTGGAAAGCTGCCTACTAGAAAAGGACCTGGAAGTATTTGTCAGCAGCCAACTGAGTATGAGCCTGCAGAAAAGGAGGCTGAGAGGAGACTTATTACTCTCTACAACTATCTGGAAGAAGGATGGAGCAAGATGTCCATTTTGCAAGGGTGTTGGTTTCTTCTCCAGAGTTACAAAAGAAAATGGCCTTCAGTTGTTCCAGGGGAGAATAGATAATAGGAAAAAGTTCTTCACCAAAAGGCTTGTTGAGCACTAGAACAGGCTGCCCAGGGAAGTGGTTGAGTCCCTGTTCCTGGAGGCATTTAAAAGGTATATATGTGGCACTTAGTGACATAATTTAATGGTGGACTTCACAGTGTTAGGTTAATGTTTGGCCTTGATGATCTTAAAGGTCTTTTCCAAGCTAAACAATTCAATGATTCTATTAAAGAAAAACTGTACTTTTCTTCTGTGATATTTATTCAAATTTGATAAAGAAGACATGCTATTACAAATGATTAAGAGCTTTTCCTCCTATGAGCAAATTTTGTTCCTGATAGTCAGAAAATTAATTTCTTCTTCTTGTCAGTCTAATTAGTAATCTGATTATCCAATTATTTTGAATGCTTCAGTGCAAAACAACAATGAAAGATTCCGTGTATAAATCATTTAGTTATATGAAATTCTAATCGCAAAAATGTAGGCTTTCAGTTGGTACAGATCAGGAACAAGTAACAATATAAAAGGAATTGTAACATTATTTTTCATCCCATTAATAGCAACATTATTAAATAGTAAATTGCAATTCAACATTACTTCTACAGGACCACTCGGAACAGAAATTGAGCCACTAATAAATGCATTGTTGTTAATTGAATTGAATTAAATTATTTTATAGATATATATATAATTATGTCATCATTAAACAAGTGGATAAGGTAAAAAAGTATTCTCTTATGGCTCATATCAGAATGAATCTGGGCATCTAATGCAAAATTCTTTAGTCATTGGGAGAGTATATCAAAACTTACCTGGCTTCAGAAGGGTCTGGAACACTAAAAGCATGTCCTGAAAAAAATGAAATTTCTAGAGGTCTTCCACTGGGAGAACTTAGTACATTTAAGGCTCCCTGTAGAGACTGTCATATTCTTGTTTGCTTAAGGTGTTCAAACAGGAAGCTTTTTTTTAGTATTTGCTGTTATTTAAGTTATCTTTCAGTCACGAATATTCACATGGTCTTTAGAGGTTACTGTAAATGTATTCTTAGTAGTCACTTTCACCCATTATTTGTCAAGTGTAATTTAAAATCAAGTTTGGGTAACTAACCTGGATCCTACTATGGAAGTAAAAATGTAGAAATTGTAAATGGGATGATGTTAGTCTTTCTCTTGCTTACAGAAATGTTTTTTTATGACCTGCACTTCCACAGTTCCTGTGCAAAGTCAATCCTTTGTAGTATCAAAAGCTGAAAGATAAAAAAGAAAAGAGTCTTTTTAATAGTAACAGCAAATGTGTATTTATTTCAGTTATGCTATTTTATTTGCTTACTCAATAAATAGAAGAAAAAAGCAGCATGATTCTTTTCTAGATATCCAAAAGGTCCATTAATAATCAAATATCATGTAATAAGCTTACAAAATGGAACCATTTGTTTCAGCATTACAGACTTATTTGGGTTGTTAAAACTTGTAAAATGTATTTATGTATTGCTTGTCAGTTCTTTCTTAACCAAATTATACTAATCCCTTGTAATCTAAAGGAACATATTTTGATACCTGTTTCTTTTGACCTTCATAAAAATTTCCTAGAAATACCCTAATATCAGTATTAGTAACAATGGGTTGTATCTCAAAATCCATAATGAGTTTTTACACAGAAAAGACAGGAATTTATGGAGGCTGTGTGACACTTGGAAGCTGGGTATTGCAGCATTTGGCCCAGATTTAATAACTCTATTTGCTGATCAGGAGAACAGGTTGCAATGGCAGGCTGTAAGACAATTCCATATTTGGTGGAGCTATTTGGGACTCAGAAGATTTGCCGTATGAGTGATTTTAATCTCTAAAATGTGTCTTCATTAGAGATTGCACTGAAGAGCACTGAAAATGTTTAGTGCCTCTGCATACTCACCTTCCAATTTGTATGCATTTCTTACTCACATGACCCTTATCTTCTGACTTCAAAGTCAACACAAAAGTGATAAAAGCATCATGAGGACTAACTTTAGCATACAAAGTTTTCAATAACTAAGTCCCTTCTCTGTTATCCTCAGGCATTTAGGCTTGTGACAAAAACATATCTACAACAGAAGATGAAAGAAATTCAAATGTCTCAGTCCAGGAAAAAGATCCTTATTCATGCATATTTCTGTTGCTTAGACCAGTATTTAGCTAGAACAGGCTGCAAAAAAACAATGCAGCTAACAGAATTTAAGATAGGAAAATGAATGTGAAAACCAGCAATATATACTACATGTTGACAAGCCAAAACTAAATAAAAATGGTGAAAGAATTAAATGTAAATGGGAAAAGAAATGGAAAGTACTGTCTCCGACTGAAGCTTTCAGCCCTTTCAGAAGATGACTATTATTGTTGTAAGTGCCTGTAGCTATGAATAACACAATTATCCTTATGGGAACTGATTTGGAAGATTATGTACCTCTGTCTTTATTTTTCCCATTCAACTTGGCATCTGATTACAAGCCAGTTTATAAATGCAGTGGTAAAACCATCTTAAAGAATATAATCAGCTCTGGAGCTGACAGGTGAAGTCACTGCTTAGCCACATTGTGAAATTTTGCACCAAGATCATCCCAGAATTTTTTTTGTTTAGGGACATACTTGAATTGAATGTTTATGAGACATGTAATTTATAAATATATATTCCTCTGTATATCAGCCTTAGGCTGTAATTGTCAAGCACTAATTTAAACAGGAATTTAAGAGTAACAATAAGGATGGAGATACATACCCTCTGCTGTTTCCTGCTGCAACTGTGTCACTCAGTTAATACTAAATGAAACACATACTTCAGTACTTGACAATTTCCATAATATAACTGAGGTTCAGAAAATGAAAAACAGTATAGGCATATATGTAAAATAATAATCTTTTTATGGTAACCTAGGAAAAAATCATAAATGACTTTGCAGGAAAATGCTAGTGTAACAGCAGGTGAATATTTCAATTACTGGATGTAGGCAAACAAAGGTTTTTTCCTGCTGAGAAAAAAATTGATGATCCCGCTGCCGTACTCTCATCTGGACTTTTATTCCCTCTCCCCCCCCCCCAACAGAAAGCTAGTTTCAATATTCAATATGCACTTGTGTTAGGAACTGAGCTCAGGGTTCTTTGATAACATATTTTTATGCATTAAAAAATGCTAGCTGTGCTGTACATGAATTGACTTCTCTCAAGCCATTCACAAAATGACAGAAGATAATTACAGAAAAAAGGCAAATTATTTTGGTTACCAAAATTTCTGTGAAGAAGCAAAAGAGGAAAAATAGTGTTAATGAAAGCTGCCCATCTTTCTCTTTAATTTGCTGAGTTCAAGAAGGTGTTTTCTCATTATAGGTCAAACAGAAATGAATACTACGACACAGAATGAGTAAACATCTCTAATTTTGTCTGTAGAGTAACAAATTGCAGGTAAAATTTATCTGAGGTGAATTTATGCCATCTACGCTAAAAATCATCAGCTAATGAGCTCTAGACTTATTTTCAGTACTTCTACTTAAATGAATAACACAAGGTACTATAGCATAGTTCCTACTTTTTTATGATAGTTTTAATAGTGAGTATTAAAAACAAAAATACAAAAAGGTTTTGTGTGGTTTACATAAGACTACATTTATATAGAAGTCCACAGAAGCTAATGCTATGTAGTGAAACTGCATTAAAAATTGGCATATTAATATGAACATCCAAATTCAGTCTTTAAAAGCATTTGAAAGAGGCAAGGTAGAGACATCCATAAATAGAATAGAAAGGTTCCAGGCTGAGAAAGTTGGGGCTTTTCAGCCTGGAGAAGAGAAGGCTGCTTGTAGACCTGTGGAGAAAGACTTGGGGGTGGTGGTCTATGAGAAAATGAACATGACCTGACTTCAGTGTGTGCTTGCAGCCCAGAAAGCCAACTGTATCCTGGGCTGCATCAAAAGGAGAGAGACCAGCAGGTTGAGGGAGGTGATCCTGCCCTTCTACTCTGCTCTCCTGAGACCTCACCTGGAAAATTGTGTGCAGTTCTGGTGTCCTCAACATAAAAAGGACATGGAACTGTTGGAACAAGTCCAGAGGAGGGCCATGAGTATGATCAGGGGACTGGAGCATCTCCTGTATGAAGACAGGCTGAGAAAGTTGGGGCTGTTCAGCCTGGGGAAGAGAAGGCTGCATGGAGACCTCATAGCAGCCTACCAGGATCTGAAGGGGGCCTACAGGGATGGTGGGAAGGAACTCTTCATTAGGGACTGTAGTGACAGGACAAGGGATAACAGGTTCAAACTTAAACAGGAGAGGTTTAGGGTGGATATAAGGAAGAAATTCTTTCCTGTTAGGGTGGTGAGGTACTGGAATGGGTTGCCCAAGGAAGCTGTGAATGCTCCATCCCTGGCAGTGTTTAACGCCAGGTTGGATGAAGCCTTGGGTGGCATGGTTTAGTGTGAGGTGTCCCTGCTTATGGCAGGGGGGTTGGAACTAGATGATCTTAAGGTCCTTTCCAACACTAACTATTCTATGATTCTATGATTCTAAAAGCAGAAATAGAACCAAAACCTATCCTTAAGCATTTTTCTGAAAGGCATAGCCACCATTATGGTCAGAATATTATCCATCTAAAGAAGTGGGAGACANGTCCTTTCCAACACTAACTATTCTATGATTCTATGATTCTAAAAGCAGAAATAGAACCAAAACCTATCCTTAAGCATTTTTCTGAAAGGCATAGCCACCATTATGGTCAGAATATCATCCATCTAAAGAAAGGCAGTGGGAGACAGAGACAACTGAGATTTGGGCTGTAGTACTGTTTTTCAGGCTCTGGGTTGATACTTCAGGAGTGCAGCGGACAGGTCCTCATCCCGAATACAAAAGAGGTATTTTACTCAAAGTGGAGTGCATGGTGGCACAGATCCCATTGATTTTGGTATAGTTTTGCCACTGATCTCAACAGAGAATTTAGAATTCAAATAATTTTAAGCTTGACAATAATGAATAATATATAGTTTTAGGATTATGTCCATACACAAGGTATCCACATTTTGAAATAAATTATATCTTTTATAGTGTCATGATCTTAACTCCATCAGGTGAGGTCAAGTAATCTTTATGTTACACTGTGTTTATTGCAGCCATGTATCTCTGGAGATTTACATCTCATCACTCCTAGTAAAAGGCCATAGGTCTGGTTTATCTCCACTAAACCTCATAATTAGGATTTACCAAGTTTTTGTCTTGACTCACTATGCCATTGTGTGCAGTGTGAACAATCTATGAATCTGTAATTTAAATGCAGCATAGAAGAGTACATTATGGGAGGATGGCAGTGTACTTGAATGCACAGGTACAAGATGATACCAGAGGGCTGGGGTTATAAGTGCTACAGTAGTGGTCAATTAGTGGCCACCTCTGGAGTTCAACCTTGATAGCTGGGTATAGTTCATTTATAGTTAACAAAGAAAATAAAGAATAAGTACCCAACATATGGAAAATGTACTACATAAGGTAGATTTGATATAAAGTGGAATCAAAGACAAATTAAGGAGGTCATATTAGAAACCATATGGAAAAATCCAAGAGTAAGGAAGAAAAAAAGTGTAAAGAAAATTTACTGATATAAATTCCTCATTGTGCTTGCATTGTGTGTTTCTCCTGCACACAGAAAGCACAAAAGGGAAGCTATTACATTTTGTGGGTTTGCTAAAAGTCAGTCTGTTAGTTGGACATAGTTCAGGCATGCACAGAATCATGCTTATGTGGCTACAGATACACAAAGCAATTGTATTCACCTTTGAGTGGCTTCATTTCCTATATGGTCATATACTTAAATATTTATATGGTACCTATTACATGAAATATAATTAATCCTCAAAGTTATTTGTCTTACTTAATAATTGAAAGAACCTTCTGAATTAAAGAAGTTTTAGTATTACCATTTCACACATGGGAAACAGATATTTGGAGTATTTCTGTATACTATTTAATCAAAACATCAAAGCTCTGTCCAAGCAAACATAGGTGATTAGAATCATACAATATAATGTGAAAATACCAGCAATGATCAGGAATATGTGTTTTTACATCAAATTAACCTCTCACAGTCAGATGACAACTATTACTCTAAACAGTATCTTCAATAATAGCTCTGCAACCATGCAATGTTTGAGCAATACTATGCATTCTAGTCATAGTATAAAGGAAAGGTAACAAAAAGGGAATGTCTTGTACTTTTCTTTCTTTAACTCTGTTTTTAGTTAAAAATACAAGCAGATAGCTCTTGAAAAGCACACACGGAACAGATTAAAAAGAGCCAATTCACATGTAAGGAACTTTCAAGTAAAAATTTAGATATTCAGATTTTATATATAAACTCATTTCCATAATAAGTTTGAATAATCCCCCTGATTTTCATTCAAAGATTTTCTTTCTGCAGCCCACCCACCCTAATGGGTGCTACCATGAAACATAGCTTTGCATATGGCTTGAGACCACTTCTGTTAGAATAAAAGTTAGTTGAGCACAGAGAGACTTGCAATAGCGTTAACTTCACTTGAATTTGAAAGCAGTCTGGTCTGGCAGTTACATCAGAGTCAAATACTGTGGCTGAAACAAGCTGATTGTTGACCTCATGAGACTGAATATCAGCTTTGGTTCTTTATAATTATTTTTGAGATCATTTAGCAACATATGTAATCCATAAGTGGTAGAATTAGGGTATACTACAGAAACAGCTTTTAATTTATTCACAAGATCAGTTAATTGTAACGAGATCTTTATTCCACTGATTAGGAAGTGAGCCATGTAAGCTGACTCACAGGAAACTATTTCAGAGTAGAGTCTGTTTGAGCAAAGAATCATAGAATCATAGAATAGTTAGGGTTGGAAAGGACCTTAAGATATCTAGTTCCAATCCCCATGCCATGGGCAGGGACACCTCACACTAAACCATGTCACCCAAGGCTTTGTCCAACCTGGCCTTGAATACTGCCAGGGATGGAGCATTCACAACCTCCCTGGGCAACCCATCCCAGCATCTCACCACCCTAACAGGAAAGAATTTCTTCTGTTCAAACTACAACACCATCCTAAACCTCTCCTGTTTAAGTTTGAACCCATTACCCCTTGTCCTGTCACTAAATAACAATGGAGCTTGTCATTCTTTAACAAAAAGCATATCCCATGCTTATAAGAATGTTAATAATAGCTGAAAGGACAGCTAGAACTATATTTCAAAAAGAATGTTTTGATCTTCGGAACTCAAGAATATTTTTGGAAAGTAAAAGGGGACTGGGAAAGACTGTGTCTGTATCTGTACTTTATTATTTGTTTATAGGACTAACAATCAGTTTATGAGATTACAGGAAGAAAAAAGGTTCACAATTTCTCTTTTCAAAGAAACTGCATTGGAAGAGAATCAAATAGGATAAGCAATTTGATAAATTGACATTCATAATCTTAGCGATATGTCTTCTGGAGAACATGATAGAAACTCTGAAAGCAAAATGCTGAACAGAAGACATGAAAAAGCTTTTAACTGGCTTACATGTAGTTATCTACACTATACTGTTAAAGTAACTTAAAGGCAAAGCAAAAGGTTACCATGACAGCTCGGAAGCTGACATGCTATGAATTATTTGTCATGGAAAACAGAGTAATAAACATGGTCATAATTTGTTAAAGCAATAGGAGTCTGTGATCTTTTTTATCCCTGCATTTTGCTTCATACATGCTATTGAAAAATTTCACAGCGGCTGTTCTGATGTAGCTGGGTTAACTATGGATAATCCTGTGGCTACTTCTGGTCTGAAACAAGTAGGCATCACTTGAAAAATCCAATTCAGGTCCCATTCTGCCTTCAGAACTTTATCATCACTGTAAAAGTGTGATCAAAGAATGCCTAAAGGAGACAGTTGATGATGATTTCTACCTCAAGATGAGAAAAGCAAAATTAAAAAAAAAAAGGGGGGGGGGGCAGAGGGTTTGATATACAGAGTTGGAAATACAGAGCAGTCGGAATCAGACAGCTGAAGAGGCATTGGAGGAGTTTCAGTGGTGGAAATATGTATAACTTAAGAAACTTCTACTATCCATGATGCTTTTAATGTCAGATAAATTTATTCTGTTCTACCTTGTTCCACAGTTTTCCTTTAAATGTTTTTCTAAGATGCATACTGAAAAAAAAATAAAAAACAACAAAAAACCACCCAAACATAAAGAGTATTCAATTTATGGTTGATATAAAAGTACAAAATCTGGTTTTTACCTGGATAGTATGGTCAATTTATTCACATTACCTTCATACCAATGTTGAGTGGTAGGAAGGTAAAGATTATGCCTGTTGGAGTTCTACCAAGTCTGTTGGTATTCTGCTGCTGGTAGTTATGAACATGGATTAAAAGTTGCCAAAAAAATATATATTTTTTTTTTTTTTGCATTTGGAGGCACAAAATTTAGATACATGTGTAATAAATGCTGCTGACAGATAAGAAGATATCTGCAAAGGAGCAGATAGTAGATGGTAGATTCTGGGACTAATATTGCAGTGATTTGATTGATAAAGGTTAGGTGACTGATTCTCAAGAATTTGAAAATAACAGAAAAAAAACATATATACAGAAAGTCTAAATTCTTTGATAAAACACCAGTTCAGCTTCTCCAGAAAAGAAACATCTCCAGTTGCTATTAGTTTACTGAAATCATGCCTACAAGCTAATTAATTACTGACAGTTATCAGTAATTAACACTGTCTCCCCAGTCTCACTTTAGAGATAATTAGATTGCTTTTCATAGCTTAAAACATTACACCCATGACTGAATTTGGATTGTGATGGTAGAGAGGGAAGATTGCTTTCTGGATGATCATACAAAGGCATATGCATCAAAACTAGGCTGTATTTCCAAGAAGCTGAGAAATGCTGAAATAGATCTCAGAAATTCTCTGAGAGTTAACTTTCTTAGTTAGCTGATTCAGTTACACATAAGAGTGGTATTTCTGAAAAAGAATAGTAGATCAGCACCTCTTCCAGTTTATACTTAGTTAATATGGTCTGGGAAAGGAATACTGCAGAATCTAAACACAAAATTCATGCCTAACGAAACTGGACTTCAAGCTGATCAAATCAGCTATCTGCCTGTTTATTGGTGTTGTTTTTTGTTGTTGTTGTTGTTTTTCCTGACAAAAGACACTGAGTTTTAACAGGGAAACTACCCTTAGTAGAGAGACGGGGATAAATTATATAGTTTATACTGTTATTTCCAGTAAATTTCTTCCACATAGGAAAACTGAAAAGTAATAAAATTGTTAAGACATCTACTTCTTCCTTGATACCTTAGAACTGATCTCATAGAAATTGTTTTAAAGGAAGAAGTACTATAAAATGATTGTATGAGTTTTATTTCAGTGAACAGCACAGATTTGGGTTCTTCCCCCTCAGTAATAATTATTTTTCTTTAATTTTATGTCTTCATGTTAACTTTATTCTTGAGAATCTTTTTGTCTGTTTTCCTGGGAAAGCCCAGATATGATCACTACCCTTCAAAAAATGCAGGGCAAAACAATAAAAGTATTAATTTAATATTTTTTTCCAGCCTTTATTAAGAGGCAGAAACTTTGCAACTTTCTCTTAACTGAATACTTGAGCCTGGAAGAGACATAAGATATATTATCTCTGCAAACGTTTACTCAGTCATGTCTTCTGGGCCAATTTCTGGCTTTACATACAGTAGAATCATAGAATCATAGGATAGTTAGGGTTGGAAAGGACCTTAAGATCATCTAGCTCTAATATGTCTGCCATGAGAAGGAACACCTCCCACTAAACCATGTCACCCAAGACTCTCTCCAACCTGTGAGAAACACAGGGATGATTTGTGTCAAAATAGAATGTAGTCTGATAAGTGTGATCACTATAGCTGTGAATTAGATATAGATGAGTGTGTGTCTTTCAGAAACCCCACCCCAGCTGACATAACCGCCCCTTTAGAAACCCTGCCTATTAACCGCCTTTTAGAAGCCCCACCTAGAGGCAGTGCGACCGCCTCTCTGAAGCCCTGCCTGGAAGCTGACCTGCGACTGCTTCTGCTTCCTGGAAAAGGCTGCTGAGAGATAAGACCCAATGGGAGACAAACGTGCAGAGATAAGGGGACCCTGAGACTTTCCAAAGACCCAGTGGGAGAAGGAAAAGCACCCTGAAAACTCCAACAACCTAATGGAAGAAGAGCAGGATGACTATCCGGTGAAAGGGGATTGGCCAGGAAGCTACATAAAAAGGAGGTTGTTTTTTGAACTGTGCACGAGCATTCTGGCAGAGGAGAGGCTCCCCCACACACCCAGCGCCACTTTGCTTATTGCCTCTCAGCCTTAACTGATTGTAGAATAAAATATTTGCCTTCTATAAAATTGGGCTTCAGTCTTTTATAACAAACCTGGCCTTGAACACTTCCAAGGATGAAGCATTCACAACTACCTTGGGGAACCTGTTCCAGTGCCTCACCATCCTCACAGTAAAGCAGTTGTTATTTATATCCAATTTAAACTTCCCCTGTTTAAGTTTTAACCCATTCACCCTTGTCCTATCACTACAGTCCCTAATGAAGAGTCCCTCCCCAGTATCCCCATAGGCCCCCTTCAGATACTGGAAGGCTGCTATG
>NDXB01003277.1:0-37807 GCA_002631895.1 Agapornis roseicollis | reverse complement strand
GGCCTCCAGCCGGACACTGAGCCATTGACCACAACTCTTTGCGTGCAGCCATCCAGACAGTTCCTTATCCACCGAGAGCTCCTCCTATCGAATTGATGTCTCTCTAGACACAAGNTGCGTGCAGCCATCCAGACAGTTCCTTATCCACCGAGAGCTCCTCCTATCGAATTGATGTCTCTCCAATTTAGACACAAGGATGTCATGTGGGACAGTGTCGAACGCTTTGCACAAGTCCAGGTAGATGACATTAACTGCTCTACCCCTGTCCATCAGTTCCATAGCCCCATCATAGGAGGCCACCAAATTGGTCAGGCAGGATTTCCCCCTGGTGAAGCCATGCTGGCTGCCACCAAGCACCTTGTTGTTTTTCATGTGCCTTAGCATGCCTTCCAGGAGAATGTGCTCCAAGATTTTGGCAGGCACAGAGGTGAGACTGACTGGTCTGTAATTCCCCGGGTCATCCATTTTCCCCTTCTTGAAAATGGGGGTTATGTTTCCCTTTTCCAGTCATCAGGAACTTCACTTGACTGCCATGATTTTTCAAATACCACTAGGAGCTGACAAATTGTGCAAACAAGGTACAGATTTTACCTGCTGAAGAGCTAGGAAAATAAAATATGGAGACCCTACTCTCAACTCTAAAGTAACTAAAACTTCATATTAATGTAAATTAATATGTAAAAAACTAGTGCATAACTGTATAAC
This sequence comes from Agapornis roseicollis, assembly GCA_002631895.1. Taxonomy (NCBI): domain Eukaryota; kingdom Metazoa; phylum Chordata; class Aves; order Psittaciformes; family Psittacidae; genus Agapornis; species Agapornis roseicollis. The sequence continues at coordinate 37,102 of NDXB01003277.1, read as the reverse complement.
AATCTAAGTATGGAGCCACGAACAACAGCCACCAGTTAAGCATAGTGTTGGAAAACAAAGCCATTTTAACTACTTGCAAAATATTACACATACATAGATTCTAGACCTTCTCCTATTCATAAAATATCAGTTAAAATATATAGTGTTTTGCTGTAATAGCAATTGATACATTTTTAAGTTTGCCTCTTTTCAGGGGACATTTGTTGCTAGAGACAAGTTTCAATAAACAGCTTTGAACCAAGAGGCCTAATTTCTGTTTCTTTTAAAATATATCTGACTTTTCTTACTTTTTCAACTGCGGACATGTTAAAGATGTGTGTATCTGTTGCCCCACTACCATATGCTTTGACTTTTTAACTTTTTCCAGCATTTACTACTGAAAAAAATAAGAGCATGAAAAAGAGATAGGGGAAGGGTGTGTATTTTCAGTCCTTTTGTCTTAATCTTCTTTCAGTGAGAACGAACGCAGAGGAAATTTTAAAAGACTCTGATGAAAGGAGAAACCAAGAAAATTCAAAAAGAATCCATCACCAGGAACTGAAAGTAAAATCCAGTTTGCCTAAATTAGGATTTCAGTATGGAAAATCCAGTGATGTGCCTAGCATTTGGAAACTGGCTCCAGTAATCCTCAGCTCCACAAACACCGAAATCACTGAACAGCCCTATTTTTGGCAGGACAGTTAGTTCCCTGAGTGCCAACATTTTTTATTTCAAAGCATTTTACTTTCAACATTTATTTAGATTTTTAAAGAGAGGTTGAAGAAAAAAGCAAATGTCCAAATATACAGCCCAAAAAAGGAATCTGCATAGGGTTGAGAAAAGTGTTTTAAATTGTCTGGAGTTGATACGTTCTCTTCCCTTTCCTCTCCTTATTTTAAACTTTGAAAATATTTTTCATGTGTTAGAAATCAAACACATCAAATCCATTATGCCCACAATAATGGCAGGGTCCAGACCTGATCTGAACTAGTCTCCCTGCCTTAGTAAATGAAAAGAAATGATTGCCTTTGTGCCACAGATCAGATAATGTTAAAATACCTTCAGGAGAATTGTGTTGTAGGAATGTTTGATTCTCTCCATTTGCTGCATGGGAAATGTGAGGACCTCCCTCTGATGCATACAATATACATCTAGTTCTTGCACATTTGACATTTAGTCAAATAAATCCTACTGCTAGTGCCTTCAAAGTCCTCCAGTGTTCCAGAAAATCCTGTCCACCTAGTTTAGCCACCTAAGTTTTGCTGACAGGATTTTTCCCTCGTGGCATTAAAAGATGCTTGTTTTCCTTAACTAGCTTTGTAAGGATCTTATTTTAGGTGGACTGGTTAACAAAGCACCTGAAGTAAAGGTGTGATTTAAGTAGCAGACTTGATCCTCCTCCAGTAATATCTCCAGCAGAAGCACAGCTTCTAATGTAGATGGGAGTTTATTTTGTGAAGGAAAACAGTGATTTAAAATTAAAAATTTGGTCTTTTTTTCTGTTCTGCTGGAAAATATACGAAAAAAATCACTGGTAGCCTGGCTGAAGATTATAGTAGCAGGTAAGTGAGATTAGAAAAGCTAGCAGATAGATGAATCCAGGGCATATCATGCAAATGCATCACCCATAACAAGCTTGCCAGTGTCCCACATCAGACAGAGAAAAGCATGAACACCAAAATATATATTGGGATATACACTGAGCATGGTGAAGTCTAGCTTGTTACACTCCACAGTAAAAAAAAAAAATGCATTTCATAACTCAGGCTCACAGTTTTTATTTCAATCACTACAGAAAATGCCCAGATCCAAGAAGAAGGTGGATCATTCACTCTATTAATGCCCATCTTGCTAAAAATGCCCTGCCCTCTTTGACAGGCAACAAGCCTAATTGCAGTCATGAGGACTGTTTACCAAAAAAAATCCACTGGCACTGCTTGAAATCTGAGAAACAGCTCAATCATAAGCAATACTTCCTAGTGCACAAGCTGTGAGTTAGACAAATTGTTTAACCAAAAGGAACTGCTGGGGGTGAAAGAAGGGAGAGAGAGAAAGGAAAATACAAAACATGTTATGAGTTGGCCCCTAATCTATTGTTTAAATCAAATACTCTTCCTATTAACTATCAATGGGTACTGGCACAGCTTGTCACTGTCTTCCTCTGCAGTTGCAGCTCATTCACAGTTTGTTGTCTCTATGGAGTGTCCAGCTTCTGAGAGCCAACAAACTCTGCTACGGTTAGGCTACTGTGTATAAGGACAGCAAGTGCTGCTGATCCTGATGATCACTGTGCTCAGCTGCAGTGCTGTCACTCATCTTCTGTGCAGGAGGCAGATGCCTGGCAGCATTAGCAAAGCATGCAGCTTCCTAGGCTACCATCAATGCTCTGGTCTAGCAGGCAGGCTACATATCTCACCCAAGCATGTACAAGGCCTTTATAAAACATCTAAAGATGAGAATGCCAAAAGGGAATATCTTTCCTAGACCTCTCAGATGTCTCTTCATCCCAGCCGTCTGTCCTCCAGGGTAGTCAGGTAGATCAGTTAGTTTGGAGTGAACTGCTGCCTGCAGGCAAGCCTTGTGGTCCCAGTGTTTCCCATGATAATATCCACAGCTCCTACAGCTTTTAACAACACAAAATAAAACAACCCACATAACTTCCAGGATATTGACAAACACACATGCAAAAAGATATTCTGCTCAATGACATGTGCCATCACCTTTATCTCACAGAAGTGTTTCAATCCCTTTGGGCATTCAACCCCTTGTGTCTGCTGAAGGATGCTGCACTTCTCTCTCAGGGCCCAGGCCACCAGTACATTTCTGAAGATTTTCAAGGCCACATAAAAACATTGGCTGGATGTTCTTTTTGTGGTTTATTAAAATGTGAATGCACAATGCCAAGCTCTCCAGCTTGAAGGTAGGAAAGAGCACTCTTTCTCCTTCTAACATATTAAATTCTGTCTCTCTGTGCTGCGTATAGTTTGTACCAATTTGATAACGGGCTGTGCTTTTGTTGCTCATACATGGGGCAGCAAACCTAAAGAGGACACCAACCTGAATTTACTAGGAAAAAGAAGTGGGTAAGATCTTCTCCTGAGTTGCAAGCCAGAGAAACTATTTTCTGGATGAAGGGATAGTCTGTATTTTACTTTTGGAACTATGTGTTAGCCAAGCTTACAGAAAACAACAATGAAAAGCACATGTTTAGGATAATATAACAAATGTGAATATTGGTAAGGGTAAAAATAGAAGTAGTCCTTTACAACAGAAACCAGAAGTGTGAAACTTCCACATCATGCCACATAATCCTGGATATATTTAGGTAACACTTCACTATGTTTGAGTGGCTTTTATCTCTGAATATCTGAGTGGTCTAAAATGCACAAAAATCATTAAGGGCACTTTGCCACCAGCCCCTTTTTTTCTTTGGTGCAGATGACACTAGACATGTGAGACTACACTATGAGGACTAGTTCAAGCCTGGGAAGCTAGGATACCGTTTCTTGTGCTACCCTACCACAGAGATGGTCCCAATGGCTCTAGTGCCCCAAGCAAACAGGAGGAGACAGGACACTATTAAAATGCATTATTTCCTTCATCTTGGCTGGTCCTACCCTGGCTACACAAGGCCACCTGAAGACCTGCCAATGTCAGAGACCTCTTCTGCATCTGGGGTCTCAGGGACTCATTTGCTGCTGGCAGTTCAGCAAGGGCTCCGCTGCCTTCCAGTTTTGGCTGAACCTTGAGTTGCTACAGCCTTTTTGTGAAATTCAGAGTGAGTGACTTTGCCAAGGTCACATGGAGGAGAAGAAAGCAGCACTCTTCTCACCCTTAACAGCAGATCTCTTAACACTCAGCACTCAGATCTCTTAAAATGAGTTAAAGCCCTGTACTTCAACCTCAATGCTGTGTTTACTTATTAGGTAGCAAGCAGGGGAGAGCAAAAGCCCAAGGATCTTCATGTAGTCCCAGTGAGAGACCTCAAGTAGCTCAGTTGGGCTGTGTCACTGTAACAGTCCCCTTTTCACTGCTTTTCTTTGTGTTATATAAAATATGGTACATGTGGTACATTAAAAGAAAGACCATACTTAATCATAAAAGTGCATCTGTGATTGTAAAAGAACTTAGAAATCCAGCACGAAATGAGCAAGTGAGTGCTGAAAGAGAAAAAATAGTATTTTAAAGTTATAAGACTCTAAACAAGTGCTTATTCTTTGTTAACACATATTCAATATCTGTGCCTAAAAGAGATGAAAAAAATCTATGCCAAAAAAATCAGCACCTTTCCACTTTGGGAATCCCTCATGAACATGAAATGCTTTGCAATTACTGAGGGAGTGGAGGACCTAGAAAGAGAGAAATGTCATTGCAAGAATTATGACAATCTAAAATTAACAGATCAAGTAGCAAAATTATTACAAAGCCCCTCCAGCCACACAGCACATCCACAGAGTTCTAGGATTTATTATGGATGATAGAGAAGCAAAACAGACACAAAGGGTGGGACACAGTGCCCAAATGTTGGTACATATTGTGGTTCTAAATACTGTACGGTCTTTTCACTTTGTTTTCATCTGCCAGCCCTGAAGGGCATAGTGTCCTGTAGATCCTGTAGGTCCTGTAGACACAGGTGTCTCAGAAACCACATGGTGCCTCAGATGGCAATAGATGCCAGTGTTTACATGATTATTTGGTCTCTCATAATAATAGAAAAATGATAGGATGAGTCCCAGATTTGGACTATTGGGAAGTGATCCAGGTACCTAAACTTAGCAGGGTCATGCAATGTGGAATCCTGATGGGTATCTAAAACATGACAGAGGAACCCCAGAAGACCTATAACTATGTGGGTGTGCAGGAGTCCCTTGAATATCTTAAAGAACTGATACCAAAGTGGCTGAATCATATCCTTTTAACCTAAAGGAATGTTGCTAAAGCACCCTTTTCCTGTAAAGTTCTGGAAGAAAGGTGTAGCTTCTGGCACACTATTAAATAAACATGAACATTCCTCTGTTTCTTATAAGGTTTTTTCTCAGTGGTTCTACATGTTTTGGATTTTTTTAATATAAATTTTGTTTGAGTTAGCAATGTCAGGCAGAATTAAAGAAGTATAGTAACATTTTTTCTTATACAACTTTGTGGAAGATGTCGAAACAACAAAAAATCACCAAAGAAAGCATTATAGCTTGGTTTCAAGGAAGTCCTTTGGGGAATAACAAAAAGTCAAGTAGTGGAATAAGGAAAGAACTATTTCCTTTTTTAAAAAGCAAAGTATGTGGAAAATTATGTTCAGATTCACTGTAAGACAGCCAACATAAAATAACAAAGAAAAGATATTGTCCTTTTAGGAATGTGAATAGGAAATTAGTTGTTTATATCACTAATTTGAACAGTGTTTATCATCATAACCACTAGGTGTTCTAATTACAGAAAAGTAATGATGCAAAAGCTGTCAAGCAAATGTTAAGCAAAAGTAGTGCATATTTTATAAGTCCTAAAGGGCTGTTAGGCTTAAGTACTGGAGGACAGAAAGTGGAATTAATTCCTCAGAGAGAAAGAAAATTCTGGGGAGGAAGATCCATGCTCCAAACCACTGTGTTCAAATTAGGGATGTAATCCTTAGTACAAGGCCTAGAGGGTCTGGGAATCTATGCTACTATTTATATTACTAATAGCACCATTGGAATCAAAATAGGTTTTTTTGAAGACTCTAATTACTATCTATTATTATCTCTGTTACATTTGGCCTTGAATACCAACATGAATGCTTACAACTGCTCTGACACAGAATGCGCAGAGTTCTGGTTACTCCCATGCCTAGAAGAAAAAAGTATGTTGATGAGTGCATAAAATAGCTTTCTTCTTTGTCTCTTTCCTTTTTTTTTTCTTTTTTTTTTTTTTTCTTTTTTTGGCTGTTGTTTCTTTCTCTTGGCTGACAGGTACCAAGAGCAAGCACTTCCCAGCCAGGCAATGCAGGAAGGAGTGAAATGGGATTTCTCAAACAACCAAATGATCCACAGAGCACTCTAAGGCAAACAGATGTTTTCTGCATTAAACTGAGCCTCTAAGAAAACAATTCGGCAACATTTCAAAATTCTTCTGTAAATTTCACTCATTCAGCTTCTTCTCTGAGGCCTGGGGACAATGAAAAAACCCTGAGAGATAATTCACATGCTCATCCCAATATGGTAATCGTCAAAAAAGCCATCTCACCTTCATCTATAGGGATTTTGCTAGGCTGATTTACACTTAGTAAATCTCTTTAAGCCTGAAGAAGTTTAAAAAATATTCAATTGCTGATACTTTAAAATGGGTGAGGTATTTTAGCTGTTACTAGATAGGAGCATATTTCTGCCACATTTACAAAGCTCCAAGACTTCCTTCTTCCTTCTATCCACTTTGTGATAGCCTTCACAGACCTTCCATACTACTCTGAGACTGGGATCTGGCTGCTGCACAGAGTATCCCTCATTTGTTTTAGCAGATAAATCCAAGCAGTTTCAAGGGCCTTTATTGCTTCACTTTTGCTTACTTCATATTTATAAGCATTTAGACATAAGAGGTGAAAGAGGCATATTAAAGCAACAAATTAGCCTACTTGCATGAATAGTCTTATCTAAACTACCACTTCCACATAGTTACAATAAAAGGCTCTACTTTACACCAACAGGGACAGCCAGTGTTATCTTTGCATTATTCTGAATGACTCAAAGCTGTTGAATGTAGCCTCATCTTATTCCTCAGGTTTCTCCACTCTTCAACATATTCAACAAATATGTTACTCCTTTTGTGTTTTCTCTTTCCCTTTTTTAAAAGCTGCCACAACTCACATGCCTCAACTAATCTCCAGTTTATTGATCCTTATTAAGGTATTCCTTCTATCTTTGAGCCTTTTTGGTTTTCTGGGTTGTTGTTTGGTTGTTTTGGGGTTGTTTTTCTGGGTTTTGTGGAGGGTTTTGGTGATCATTAAATTTTCTGAAAAGTTAAACGCATCAGATGCATCTGTTACAGAAGACCCACCATGAATATGACTCAGACACACCACTTACCCTTTACAAGAGACTTCAGGTAACTCTGAGCCAGCCCTGCTGGCTTTGCTCCCAGGGAGAAAAACCTGTCTTTGTTTAAACCCTTAATATACCCCTTGCATTTGGGCCAGGCACCCTTGTCTGTCTCACCAGCTGTTGTAGCAGGGTGACATGACAGACAGCATTTTTTCGGCTCTTTCTAGGAGGAGTGATTCTGTTAACAGAAACAAGAGACAGAAGGCAAGGTGCCTGCAAAGGGAACACCATTCTGTGGCAGGACATAGCGCACGTGGTTTTCCTGGGACACCATATCTCCTATGTTTATTGCAGTGACTAGATACAGGAATAATTTGTGCCATGACATATTTACATGTGGCCAAGGGAATTCTCCTTGACAGTCTGGCACTTGCTTTAGAAGATCCTGTTAGGGTTTCTCATAGCCTGACCGGTTACCATTCCTACAGGAATCTCTTGTGGGTATACTGATGGATATCTTGACAGATCCACTCTCTTTTTTCTCAACAGACACACACACACAGAGTTTTTTTTCCATGCCACCAGTCCCATTTGGCAAAAACATAGACACCCCACCTCAGCCCCTGCTGTAAAAATTATACAGGCACAAGCTTTCTTTCTCCAGTTAAAAAAAACTCAATTCCACAGCCTCAGCTTAAGACACTGTCAGATCTGTCTCTTAACAAGGCACAAATATCAATTAGTTCCTTTGTACCCCAAATTACTGGATCTTAAAAATACTGTAAATTCAGAACCCATTCATGTCAAAGATAAACCCCAGAGTGAACTGTCATTTCCCAATCCTGTATGCAAAAAACATGTTTTTGGAGGAAAAGAAGGAAATATTTTTGTTGTAGTTCTTTCTTTTGTAACAGAAGCAGTTGGCATCTTAACAGAGGTTTGGAATATTGAAAGTAATTCCAGCAGAGATTAGTGGGCAAAGTGCAACTGAGGAGGATGTTCAAGGAAACAAATACATGTAATTTATTTCATGGTTCCACAGTTTACAGAGAGATAATGCAAAGATATAAACTACTGCTCTGCTTATAAAGCTCCAACATTAATGAGAAATAAAGTACACTGGCTATTTTTCTGTTAAGGAATCTCTTTCCTCCCTCTTTTTTTCCCCCCATTAAACAAGTTATTTTTATCTGAGCAGTATTCACCAAATGGAAATTCTTACTCTTATGCTGGCTTGGGCTACTTCAATCCATTGGTTTTTCTAAAGCGGTGCTCCCAGAGAGAAATGTGTGGAACTTGTTTAGACTCAGGAGTTTGAAAGAGAAGAAAAGTAGGTTTTAAAAAGGTTGTACTTTTTAGCAACCGCATCCAGACACAAAACTTGATTTAGTTTTACCAGTAATAAAAGCAGGAGGAAATTTGTTGCCAACTGGCCTCTTTCCTCTTCCTGGATTACACAGTTTACTCCAGCACACAGCTTTTTTTCAGCATTGAAATCAATGTTTCATGCCTCACAGTGAAATGGATGTGTGTTTGCAGCAGAAGCTGCCACATTTGTTCTACCTTGATTTTACTAGAACAGATAAAAATCACTAGCAAGATGCAACATTACAGACTTTTATGGCTACACCACTGTACAAACTTGACAACATTGTCTTGGTTGTTACTAAAGCTGTTGAGATTACATTATCACAGGTACTCCACCTCAGGCTACAATGCTGTCTTAATTCTGCTGTATAGCTACAGCCTCCTCCATACTGTGATAGGGCTATGAGATGTATTCAGACGCTCCGTCCCATGACAGATCTCTTAATATACATCTACCTGTTAATGTCGTTTGCCAATAGACAGTTTCAAAACATGCACTGCATTTTGGGGCATTGATTGGCTAATTCTTCAGCAGAACATAGCTGAGATATCCAAATTTCTTAATTAACGAATATGGACTTTAATATTGCATCAAACTTAATAGCACATCTGGCACATTATCTGAGCAATGCTCAGTTATACTGCCTCTGTTTTCAAATCTGTCACTATACTTTTCAAAGGCAAGACCTGAACATAAACAGGGATGCCAGATGTCACCAGCTATTGCTGTCCTGGAAAGTGTCAAATCATAGAATTATAGAATAGTTAGGGTTGGAAAGGACCTTAAGATCATCAAGATCCAACCCCCTTGCCATAAGCAGGGACACCTCACCCTAAACCATGCCACTCAAGGCTTCGTCCAACCTGGCCTTGAACACTGCCAGGGATATTTTGTGTAACTGATAAAGGAGGGACAGAATTTAGACCCTACTGTCAGGCTTACAAACACAGAACAAGGGATTAGGTGATGAAATTAGATGTATAAAACCATATCTAACACAGTTATTAATTTACCTTGTGTTATTAATTTACCTTGCTTTTAATGTACAGGCCTAGTGTCTTGAACCCTAGTTCTGAAAGGAAGTTGATGCACCCCTACATATATAATGCTTAAACTTCAAGAGACTTAGTTTTCTTCCCAAGCAAAATAATGAATCCCACCTAAGTGTTACAGTTTAAAGTACTTTAATGTGATCTTGAATGTGAGCCAGTGAACTCTAGGGGATTACATACTCCAGGTGGAAATCTTACACCTCCTGAATATGTATCCCTTTTATGCAACCTTAATGTGTGATTAGTCAGTCTTTTGGGCTTATTCACATAACCACAAAAGTATTTTGTATATAAATTTGACTAGCAGTTATTGAAATTTGACTTGATTTCGTTTAAGTTTTGAGAGCTCAAAAGTAAACACATTTTGGGAAGGTGGGAATTTCTTTATTAACCATGTACTTAGCACCACATGAAAAGTCAAAGAAATAGAAGTCCATCCTGCCGCTGGAAGTGATTCACTAACTGTGATACTATGAAGACTAAGCATGACAATCAAAAGGTTAGCAGAAGTAAATATATTCGGTAAATATACCATCTCTTTCTGGATTTACTGGCATATCTCATTCACCTGAAGAAAATTTCAAAGGTAAATTTCAATAATGCCACAATTCTTAAATGTTATGAACTGCTAAGGATGCATTAGAAAATTTATTTAAAAACACTGAAAAATAGTCCCACAGAAACCACCAGCTAAAGAGTTACCTATCCATGCTAGTTAAGCTGCAGAACTCTAATTGTGAGCAAGACCTTGAGTCACAGAATTTGGCTCATTGAAGCTAGTAAACAATTCATATGAAAGATGGTTGGTGGACATGTACTGCTGCTTCTTTACTGTTTCCCCAGAACAGCCTTAAAGAAACGGTATCACGGCTGTTCTCCATGCTTGTGTTGGTTAAGCCAAGTAAGAGGTGCAGAAAAGGGTAAACAGTGAGGATAATAGAGTACTGGAATGAGACTGTCAAACCCAGCTGGGTAGGTGGGGGAATCTCCATCATGGGAATGTTGTAAGAAGAGGTTGTGCAAAATTCAGTAAGGTTGTCAGCACAGTGATAATTAATCCTTGTAACTTATTCCACTTAAGAGCAGTAGGGTGAGTAGGGACTTTACAAAATCCCTCAGTGGCATTTATTTTTCTGTGATTGTTGGAACTAATTTGCAGCTGACCTCATCAGATTCTTATTTTGTACACAAGTCCAGCACACATGTAAGACACACCATGCCAATTAGAGGTATTGTTATTGAGCCATTGCCTTTCATCTGTTAACTACTAAATCCAGCTCAACTGTGGAGCATTAATAATTCTTATAGGTGGTAAATGCCATGGCTACAGTTGTCATGGCTTCAAAATGAAAGAAGTAAAAGGGAAGTATTTTGTGGAAAAGAAGCAATTCCCTGGAAATAAGAAATTCCTAACATCCCTAGATGCAAAAATAAATGTATACAGAGCATTATTCTGACTTCCAGAAAGACAATGAGGTTCTAGACTTCATATTCTTCCTCTGTCTGATAAAAAAGGGTACCTTTTTATTCTGTCTAATGGAATCACTGATGAGACCATATAATCCTCTGCAACTGCACTGCTTTGGTATCTGCATATCTGACTCAGGGAGAGCTTTCAGAGGTGAAGAGCTAAGGTCTGTAGGAAAGTACAGTACCATATGAAGTATTATGTGAATAGCTGCAAGCAAACCTTTTTTGAAAACATTCATTGGACCCCTGTGTATGAAGATTCCCTGAAGAGGAATCTTAAAGAGATATTCTCAAACATCACTGGAGAAATCATGGAGGCTTTTATTTTGCTGTTGCACAGGGACTAGCTATGAAGCTGAGCTAACTGAACAGATATCCTGCTAGAAGAGGAAAAGACAGCAACAATTCCCGACGACCTGCTGTGCTTTGCACTTTTCATACTCCATTTGTCCAACAGTAAGGTCCCCTCTGCTGTTAGAAAAAATGCACACCAAGGACACTATCTACTTCTTCTGAACTTCAAGCAGATGCCATAGTAGGAAATCCTGAAGAAAAGCAGAGGGGAAGAGAATATTCTGCTTGAGGTGGAAGGGAAGGCAGAACTTGGAAATACTAGTTCTCTGCAGTGTGATTTTCTACCCTTTTTGGCCAACGCTTCATCCAGGGAAATCTGATCTCATAGTGGCTTAAACAGAGATTTACTGGCTGATAGCAGAATCTGTGGGTGTGTGAAAAGTCTGACAAAAACCTTAAAAATTTATTTATGGCTGCAAATATTACATCCATATGGGAAAGTTCATTCGTCTTGAACTTATTTTCAGACACTGTAGAGACTGTTACTGATTTAGTAGTCTACTGGAATACAGAAAAACAGGAGAAAAGCTAATTACAATAATCAGAGCAAGACATGCATAAGTCCATTGAAAAAAATTTGGTTACTTTTCATCCTCCACCATGATTTTCCCCTAGCCACAATTCTCTGTTCACTGGGAGATAATCACCTCCACTGCCAAGCACACTATAAATGCACTGTTTACACCAAGAGCATCAGATTTTAAAGTTACGTTTCTTGTCAAAAATGTTGCTGCTGTTGAGGTAGTCTTACTGTGTTACACCCAACAGGTCACTAGACGTGCGAGTGTATCTGTGCACCCTTGGTGATGGTTGAAAATTATTTTATTCCTAATGGACAGATTTAACAAGGATGGTTTTACTGATTAGCCTTTTCATTCCAGACCATTACTATCACAGACTGAAAGCCATGCCAGAAAGAACTCTCTTACTTCACTCTGCTCTGCTTCTTCCACTTTTCAGATACAAGCAGCTTCTGAGTAATGTGTCTTGTTTCTCACCCCAGATTAAAAAGTGGCACTACAACAATACAGCACAAAGCTATCTTGCAGCTAAAGAGTACATGAACTAATTAAACTTCACACCACCTATGCAAGGCAGGCAGTTAATTACCATCATCTTTATTTCAGTATATGAGAAAATGTGAAACTTGAGAACATGAGAGTATGCAGCAAGCCATAGCTCAAGAGCCCCTCTTGCTCATCTCTAGCATTATTCCTCCATTTTGAGCTGCAGATCTGCATTGCAATTGCTGGCTTCTCAGTACATACAGACAGTGTGCAGAGCTGCATGGAAAACTCTACCTCACTTACTGAGCTCCTGCAGTTTAGTCCACTGATGAGAACCACCATGGCAATAAGGAAGGCCCTAGATGAGCCACAGGGGATGCCCAGCCTTTTTTACTGGAGAATGCCTCTACAGAAAACATACTGATAAGAGGTAATAGACAACATGGTCCATATCTAGCCAACTAATCATTCAAATTGTTCTTGCCCCTTCCCTGATAGTCAGCAAGGAATTCAGCAAACCCAGAAGATACAACATGCCTGAGACCTGAGTTGCTACATCTTAATAAAAGAAATTATATCCTTCTGCAAGTACCCTGACTCCTAGTTAAAGAATTTACTGACCCTAATTTTAGTTCTTTAATATAGCTCCCCTCCTACTTGCCAGATGTGTTCAGTTCACATTGGCGTCTGAATTTGCACATAGTAAAAGTTGTTAAGCAATAGTAATGTATAGTGATCCCTTTACCGTAGACTTTCTAAATCCTTCATTCCCACAAGTTCCTGGAAGAACAAATGCTGTAAAGTTAGGATATGTTTCTTACTTGAAAGATTAAAGGATTTGAAACATTGAAATATGACACATAGTACACTATGTAAAGCAGCCTAGAAATTATTGCAAAACTTTTTTATTCTCTGTCTTGTACAATAAAGCATGACAGAAAGAAAAAATTACCAGAAAAATGGAATAATGGGATAGTAATATAATCTGTGGGGTTTGTACCTTTCATAAGTAGCTTTAGTGGACCAGATCATGAGGTCATTTTTTCTGATGCATTAAAGTTGGTTTAACAAAATTGGTGGAGTGCTATTAAACAAGAACCTAAATAAAAGGACAATTCAGTCACTCACACCTATGGAGAAAAAAAAAAACCAAGGTAAAATATATGTTTGTCCTTTACAAACTTCATTTGGATTGTCCAGTGGAAGCTCAGTAGAAGCTGAATATGTGCCACAAGAATGACTTATTTGTTTCAGCATGCAAACTGAAAAGTTGAGGAAGCAAAATAAAACTCTGGAGGAAGTAAGTATCACAAAATGAATAAACTGTGTTTGGATAGAACAAAACATGAATAATTTCATTCAGATGGGAGTGATAGGTTTCTTTCAATTTCCAGATATTGCAGTAATTCTTATTTGGTTTTGGTTTAGGTTGGGTTTTTTTAAGTAAAGAAAATAAAAATAAGATGGTGTGCATGATAATTTAGTCTGTGGAGCCATTCAAAAAACCCCACAGAGATGAAGCAGTATTTGTCACTTCCCTTGGAGTAAGCTGATTACAGCACTCATCTGGGCCCAACTCTCTCTTGCCATGCAACTTGGAAGAAAGAGTTGAGCTCACGTTTCCCTCCTCTAGACTCCCAGCCAATGGAGTCTTGCTTATTCCCAGGGAGTATTTCTTTATAACAATTTGATTTCAAATTGTAACAGGTCCAAAAGAGAGAAAGAATAGAGATGCAGTACATGATTGCTCAGTGGGAAAAGTCTCCTTAGACAGCAGATATCCAAACTCCCTTTCAGAATCAGATAGGGATGGGCTTTCAGGTCTTCAGCATGTTGGGCTGGTCCCTTAATCACCAGGATTGTGAGAGCTGGAGCTCCTTCAGCAAATGCTCTTTTTTAATCCAGCTAAAAAATTGAAACATTGTGTTTGGAAAGTGCTGAAACTAATCTTTTTGGCATAGCCAACACTTTTTTGTTTTGTTTTTTTTTTTTTTTTTTTGTTGGTTTTTTTTCTTTGCTTGCTTTTCTTCCACAGAGCTGTTCTTTCAATTTGAGCTATATTTTCCACTGGTTTCAAGTTGAATTTCGAATGTTTTGAAGTCATAAATTGCTTGCTAGAAACAGAAAGTAGCTGAGGTCAGCACTGGTCTCTGAGTACCTCTGCCTCCCAGCCCAAACACCTTCTGCTCCTTTATTCCCCACACCAATCTCCTACTCTGCTAGAGCTACAGATCCATGACATCTTTCAGTGGCTTACACTGTCAGAGACTTGATTTTTATCTCACAGTGGGAGGTTAAAGAAAATTAATCTAGTCTAAAGCTGATAACTTTTTGGCAAATTTCCATGAAGTTCTGTAAGAGCTTGCACACATATTCTTGAACTCCATGTGTACAAACTCCCTTAACTCTCAACCTGAATCCATTTCTTAAAGTGAGCAAAGGTTGCTCTGCTGCCAAAGCCCTGCAGGATCTGTAATATCAGAAGAAACCTCTCTGGGACTGAGGCAAAACCCAGAGTCAGGCTCTGCTGCCAGGGAAAGGGAAGGCACAACATCCAGCCCATCAGAGGGTCTGGTAGGAAAGGCCCAACCCTATCAAGTGAGTATTAGTAAGAGGGATTTCTGCTCAATTCCTTTCAATACTTCTCCCCGACTTTTTTTCAGTGTGGGCTTTCCTGTTTGTTCCTGGTTTTTGACCCATGACATGGATATCTATGTGCATTATGATGTGAACATCAAAGACATGGAAGTGACTTTCCACTCTTGAAGCTGCAGCTGATGATGGGGTTGTGCTTGCGCTAGGTGATTCCAAGTCTGTAACACTATCTGAGCAAAACATTTAACCATCTGCAACAGTTTAATGTTGAGCACAGTTAAAAGGCTTTGACTGCCTGTGGCTCTGATACAGCTCAGCTCCAACAAAGGAATAATAATATATGAGTTCCAGCAAGGGAATTATTTATTGTTATGGGTAGGGCTGGACCTCCTGGAAACTGATGGATATAACAACCACCCTTCAATAGAGATAAGCTAAGAAACTGTTACAGTATTTTATGGAACTGGTTTACTCAGACATCAGAAACTTCCTCACAAACACAGCATTGGCAGGTTATGCAGATATTTGTCCAGGGAATGAGGCATTTAGACATGTTTTTAAGTAAGGTATCTGTGTTTGAGAAACAGGAAAAGTACAGGAGGACACATAGACACAAGCATAATTTGGGTAACATGGCAATAATTTGTGGGTAACATGAAGATTGTTACCCACAAATGGGAGCATGAGCATTGTAACAAACCAGAAAAAGCAGCATGCTATACAGAGAGATAGTGCTGAGGAACAGGTTCGCTACGCTGAAGAGCATGAAGTATAAGCAGGGGGAAAAAAAGGAGGTGAGGAGACAATGAGTGTAAGGGAAACTAGCCCTGAGGTAAAGCAATGGGAGATGACTGAGATACTTGAGAATCAGAAACTGAAGAAGACTATGACCTAAAAATGTAAACTATTCAGCATCAAAACAAGACAGGGAGATGGGCAGCCAAAAATCAGAGGAAGAGAAAGAGCAACACATGCATATCAGTAGCAGAAAAAAAGAGCCAGAGTGTGGTTGTAGGCTCTTACTAAGGAGACCCTTCAAGTCAGTCAGATGAGCACATCCAGAGGTCTGAGCAGCCTGCCAATAGGACAGGTATGCAATGAGGGCCCCAATCAGGAAAGGACCAGGGAAGGAGCAGCAAAGGTCTGCTGATCATTCTTCCTGCTGCAACAAGCAATACTGGCAAAATTGAAACCAAATAAAACTGATGCTATAGACCAGGCTCCCATAAGGAGGAGTATGCTGAAGCAATGAGGAGATACAGAACCTGACTGCATTTAAGAAAGGGTCTGAAGAAATGCTTTTTGTCATCACTGCTCATGATGCAGGAGTGGATTCAGTGCTGCCAGCAGTCTCACTACTTCCAAATTCCTGGAGAAGATGCTGTGGAAACAGGAGTAACATTGGTGATCCTGGCGTATTTTGAACTCAATGCCTATGATATTTCAAGTGAAGCACCTTGCATATGAGGAATTTGTCTTGACTGTAGACATGCAAATATCCTTAATCTAAACTGCACTCTATCAGAATTCAGTAGGGAAAACAATGATTTATCTCATCTGCCTTAGGTGTTCGCTTTAGGATGGAATGAGTTGCCTTTTCAGGGACATATCTCTATCACCACAGGGTTTAGATTGAGCCAAAAGATGGCTAAACAAAACTGACATGGGTCCCACCATAATGTCATCTTTCCATAAAACCATTTCTAAGTGGTGGCTGGGAAGAAACTTAATCCAAAAAATGCTCATTTCCAGTATATGTGAGAGCTTATATTTATAAAAAGATTTTATTTCTATTTGAGATTTTTAATAACTGTGCCAAAGAAGATGCTTCCTAATAATAGACTTAATATTCCTAGAAGGAAACTTCATCATCTGAATGCAGTGTGACTTGACCTGCATAGAGGTTACATATATATATATTTCTGGTTTCAGTTATTAAAGTCGAAGAGAAAAAAGACTGAGAAAAACATGTTGAAATGTTGAGATTTCAGTATTTTAGTTGTGGCAAAATCTGACCATTCAAGTGCTAAAAATGTGAAATCTGGGGATATTTTTGCAACTAATAATATGTATGTTTACATGTCACATTTCAAGTTCTCACAAACACAGAGAATGTTAAGTGTTGCCACTAACTATTTTCAGAAAAATTCCTGCAAGAATGACAACTCAGGTTAGAGTCCTCTGTTGTTGCTCAGATGCCTACCATTTGGACATTTGAATCCAATGTACTTACACTATGTTCCTTTTATGACTGTTAATAGATTCCCATCTTCCAAAGGCAGTTCATCTTATGCCAACACCAACACAGGCATTTATAGCAGGTCAGAAGAATGGCTTTCCACCTGTTCCCTCCATTCAGTATTACTCAAGCCTAAGGCAACTGTCTCAGACTTAGTTGAATAACTTTGCAATATCCAAAATTAAGGAAGACAGTTTAAATATCCCAGAAAGACAGCTCTCTCTGTCACTGTTAGCTACTCCTACAATCCTCTACGATAAAGATTCTTTCTGTCATTTTTTCTCTGAGGGGCCTCCTACCAAAGGTTAGAAAGTAATGCTGGGCAGAGCTGCAAACTGAGTCCAGCACAACATTTACTGCACTGTGCTGCCTCCTGTTCCCATACCTCTGTTTACAACCACAAGCAAGATCAAGTCCAATTTATGTAGCTATTTATATGCAAATTAGGGGATATTTTCAGATGTACTCAGCTTCATGTAGGAGGCAGGCAGCATTTAAAAATGTGTCTTTTTCCCGGGATGATATTGAAGTCTTCAGTTTCTATTTTGCTCATCCTACGTTTGTTGGCAGACTTGTTCCTGACATTGATTTATTAGCATTTTAAAGCCTAGTGTGTCACACACATTATTGCATCCAACAGGGACTCTAAGTTTCCTCTTTCTCCCCTCCAGCAAAGCCTACCTGCTGCCTTCCACTCTCTTGCTATTTCTGAGCATCCTCTTGCACATTCTGCAGTAGCAGATGATTCACCTTCCTCTCCCCCAACCATGGCCAACTCATGCATATGCCACAGCTCCTAACAATGCTTTGTTATCCTCATGCCAGGGCTTTTACTGTCAACATTTTCTCCGGTGTCAAGGTCTCTTTCCCTTTCCTTCACATTTCCCAAGCACTCCAACTCCTCCAGTTGCTTATCTGAGTCCTGCATCTCAGGCTCTCCATTCTCCCATCTGGACAGAGGCTTCTCTGTCTCCCCACTCCCAAGCTTCGAGTGACTGCTTCAGACTGGGCACACATCTCATTTCTTCACCTAGCACCCCAGCTTCTCCCATCACTTCCTTATAGGCTTGCTTACTTTATCTCCCTGTCCATTAGCATTTTTGTATTTCCAGGTCTCTTATCTGTCATCTGTAATAATGCTTGTGCTGTCTCAATCTCTGCTTTATTTCTGCTCAATCTTAACTTTTTCTATGGGTATTTCTACTTCCAGCATTACTATTTCCTGTTAGACATATTTCCGCCCTTTCCCTTTTCCCCACACACATCTCCATCATAATTATTCTCTTTCTCCTTCTGAGGTCACTCACATTCATTTTTGCCAATTTGTACATCACTACTAACAAGCTTTCTCTAACAAACAAGCTCATTTCTGTTGATGTCCAGGTTATAGGTAGTAAGCGTGGGTAAACCCCTTCCCAAATCTTCACTCACGAAGCCAAGCCATCAAGGTAATTTTCTTATGCATGGATATGTTCATCATGTACCCAGTTTATTAGTAAGCTGGGCTTTACTCATGCATTAAATTTTAGAGCACTGCGTTATAAACAGGAGGAAGTGGACATTTTTCTTCCAAAATCATGTAAGAAAAATGTTTATCTTGATCATATCAGGGTAAATCTAGAGTAACCTCACTGAAGTCAGTGGAGCTACACTAGCATGAAATAAAAATATCAGAAGTGTTGTACAGGTCCCAGGTCACTTGCCTCAGCACTCTAAATCTCTAAAACCACATACATAACATAAATCAGTTTATTTCAGGAAGTGTTTCAGGGCAATAGAATTCAACCATCTCTCAGTAGTGTTGGAGCAGACCCTGGCATGGTTTCAATACAAAACAGCTCTCTCCCAAAATAGTTCAGCACAAGTCATTGACCATGTTCAGTTTTGAGTGCTAACACCTGGTTTGGAAGCTAAGAGGTTTAATTGCACAATGGTCAAAGGCCATTCCACACCAGCTGGCCTCTGTGTCAGAACTGTCACAAACATTTTTGATTCCCTTACACATATGTTCTTAAAGCTGCATTCCTATGGTCATTCTACTGTTTCACACTGAAGTCCTATCTCCACTGGACATATGTTAGCTCAGCAGTATTCCACTCTGGAACAAATAAATGGTTGTCTTAGTAAGCACATCTCGATGCAAGATAATTTACCCTAAAGTCTAGGTCCAACCCTGAATATGGGCTAGCTCACACCTCTTCAGCCAAAGAAGAAATTTAAGCTCTCCAATGTCAGTGACAGGCAGGATAGGTACAAGTGAAGGGATGTTCTCCAGCTGGGGAGGCCAACAGTCAGGAATTGGTTTCTCCTGACCATCCAGAAGAAAGTAAGGGCCTATGTGACAGCAGCTACTGGATCTCTGAGTTCTGTGCTCTGCTGCCACAGTCGTATTAGTTCCTTTCATAAAGCTCTCAAGTTCTTCTCACTCTGGCGATATTCGTCCCCTACAAATCTCTTTAGCAACACAATCAGAAGGTGGCGTGCCATGATAGGTCTTCGCTCACTAACCAAAGGCGTTGTCTGCCAGGATTTTGCTGCTTATACTATCTTCATATCTGCTGCAGGTAAACAAAAATAATCCATCTCCCAAAAGCTACATTTCTTAACATCAGTTACCGCAGCCTATTATTTATTCATTGTATTTACTTTCATATATTTGCACACTGTCATTGATACTGTAATGGTTGAAAATGGTCAAATTATACATGGTTTTCTTTTGCACTACTGACTTGATTTTTCTGGTAGACTGAAGGACCAATCTTACACCTGTCGATAACTTACAAACTCTCACTTATGTCCCTCAAGAAACAGTTTATTTCAGTAGTTAAAAAGCACTCACTTAGTAAACTGCCCTATGACAAAGATAAGGTCAAGTTAATGGTGTAATAAATCATTCATTATGTTAAATGATCAGTTTCCACTGTACAGTATTATTGCTTTATTGACCCCTACTTAAAGATTTATTGCAGTAGTATTTTATTGTAGTTATAGGATACATGATTGTAATACAACAGGGTGCATTTTAGCTTCTGTTTTAATTTCATTTAGTGCTTGCTGTGGGCAAAGAGCTGAAAAAGCTGGAAGTGCAACATGTACGAATGGTGAAGGTCACTTTTGCTGAATGGAAGTAAAGCCGCAGGCAATGGGGAGGATGAAACCAGAGGGATACTTCTTGTTTGCCTTAGAGCTGTAATACAAACACAGAAATAATGAGCCTTCCTTTACGTTTTTGCCACCTGAAGAGTTTAGTATCCCCAATCCCACTTCCTTTGTTTTCCACGCTAGTTTCTCTTCCATTCCCACTAATCAAGGATTACTGTTCCCCCTATCTGGATGCAGATTTACTTTAAATATTATTTATGTAAGTGTTTCCATCAAACTGATGCCAGGTTCCAAGAAAAGAACCTTGCCCATTCTTCTGGAAGGAAATTGGCTTGTTTTGGCTAACACTAGGAAGTTGTCACATTAATCTATACTGGAAAACATAAGACAGGCCAAAAATAAAGCAAGGGCAGCAAAGAAGAGATTAAGACTGCAGATCTGGGAGTCATCTCTGGAGGAAATTGAGGATGTTCTAAGCCACCTGCAGTAGGGAAGTGTTTGTGTATGTGTAGTGGGAGAGTATGGGCCTAGGGTGCATACTGTTCGGAGGAGTTCCCAGGGCATTTGTGAAGGAAAAGGAAATGACGGGAAAGAGAAGAAAATCAGAATGGAGTGCAAATCTTCAGCAGCAATAGGTTCTTATTGAAGCAAGACCTCAGATTTAGTGTGTATTGACCTCACTCAGCTGATGCATCAAGAACTAAGTCTAGACCAGACATAACTATGCATATCACTAAGTATTCACTGTTCTGTGCCTAAGAATGGGAGAATTAACACACAAACTCTTCTCTTTCATGGCCCTAACAACAGGCCTAGAAGCACTAAACTTTTCATCTGACTTTGCTGCAGTCAGATGACAATGCATCTAAGTTATGGTTTTATTGTCACTTTACAGCTAATTAGCTTTCAGAAAAATAAGGTTCTTTTCTTGCTAGCACAAGAATATAACTAACTGAAATATATGCAGACATGTTCAAACTTCATTTTAAACCAGCTCTGTCTGGTAGCAAAATCTACCCAGCAATTGAGAAAAACATTCAGGTGGTTCAGCCTGTGCTAAACCCCAAGTGTCTTCTGCTTTTCTGGTAGCCCTATCCAAATGAGACATTTAAAGTTCACTTGAGGTATGTCTACATGATCAGCAGTCACAACAAGAGAGGCAGTGAAATACAGCTTCATGCATAAGAGATTACCCTTTAAAAGACACCACTGGTTGCAAACAGATGTTATCTCCACATGCACTCCACCTCTGGATTTTACTAACCTAAAGAGTTCAGAGCTTCAGATCACAGACAGTTCCAAAATATAGGGAGATTTCAAATCAGGTTATCATGGCAAGACTTCTGGCATTATTAACATTTCATGGCACTCAGGGGGAGAGACATAGATATTGTTTAAGAAAGGAAAATTGAAAGACCAAACTCACTTTCTCTCTGTATCACTACTCAATTCTTTAGTGTTATTTTTACAACATTTTATCTGGCATATTTTAGTTCTGGGCAGAGGGAATGGAAGCAGAGAGAAACAGAATGGCCAAAATATTAGTATATGTTATGCAAAACGTTAAGGTCTGAGAAAGAGAAATGTTATATTCAGCTATGAGCTCTATAGCAACAAAGCTACAGAAATCACAGCAGTCTGTCTTCAATCATGATGAACAGAAATATCCCCAGGAATATAAGTAAAGCATTGATCTGCTGTGCTACTGCCCAGACTGACAGGCAGAGCAAAGTATAATGTCACCAACAGTGTGGTTACTTGCTCAGCATTGCTGAGCTCACTCAGGGTCAATGTCCATTGCATTAATGTTTTGAATATTGGCTATAAATATTACAGTGTAAATCTTCCATGACACTTGAGCTGTGTTGTGCTTTACACACACACATATATATATATATATTTTGTCCACATGTGCTCATGTGGACAAAAAAACACATAACATTAATTCTGCCTATAAAACAGAGTTACAAAAAGTAAAGGAAAAGAGGTCTGGAAACTATACCTCATACATATAGTTTTATATGTACCATGTAAGTGCCCATGTGAGAAACCACAGTCTTGTAACAAATGCAATTTATTATTCACCTCTGACTTCTTTTCTTGAATTCTGGTCACTAATCCATCTTCCCTAGGATTACTTCTTAATGTTTGGAACTCTATGCAGCTTTCAACAAATAGTTTAAGAGTGAGTTTTCCAGCTCCCCCTTCAAATGTGGGCTTTATTCCATATAACCACACTTCACTGAGGTCTGGGATGAGTAATACTTAGTTCTGAGACAGTTGCAGGTATAAAATTTAACACAGTAAGACTCATTCAGGCTGCAAATGAAAGCTCTGTCCCACCGGAAAATCAGGAACCACAATTAGAAATCTAAGCCTTTTTTTTTTTTTTCTTTCTCTTCCTGGTGCTATATGTTCTATTCTGTATGGAAAAACTAGCATCATTTAAATAGTCACTAGAAAGCTAAAGTCATTAAAACCTCTTTGGCTGGATACCTGGTCCTAGGCAGGTCCGCTCAGATAGCCTTCATTGCAACATTTGGCAGCATTCAATAAGAGGAAAACACAGAGAAACGCCATTATTAGCTGTGTAGTTTCATAGTACAGTCACCACATTTCTAGATCAGTCTAACAGAGTTATGAAAGGTAGGGAGAAGGGCAGTAGGGGTCATCAGAATGACCCTTCCGTATTAAGGGTCAACCCCATAGACTATGACTCTATCCTGGAGAGAAGTATATCCAGGAGGATATGACAAAGGTCTGCACAATCCTAAGCACTATGAAGCAGATGAAGTGGCTCATGATTCTTATTATTTCTCAGTGAATTTACCCAGAACAGTTTTAAAAGCAAGCAGAAGGAAGTCCTTTTTCATATAGGCATAGAGTGGTAGCATGATTTTTACTGACAGCCTGTGGTGTCAGACACCCACAGGAAAAAGTGTTTAGAAAACAACTGTCTAAGTGAACATGGAATAGGTGGCACCTCTGTATGATCATCTGCATGCAGCTCTCATCTCCAAAGCCCCAGAGCAGCTGATCTCTTTCAGCTGAGAGTATAGCAAATTCAAGGTCTCGCTGTTCATGTCCTTTTTCTGTCACCTTTTCCCTCAGCATCTGCCACAGGTCATGGTTAGAGACAGCAGGAGAGATTTCTAGACTGACCAGCAGCATTCGAGATTCAGAATGCCTCTTGAACGCTCATAAAACTAGTTTGCTGTAAAGTATGTGAAAACAGAGGGAAGAATAACCCTGCAATCACTCTGCAAGGCAGAGGATTCTTTTAAGCTCTTGGCACTTCCTGCCAGCTCCCTGTGGACCCCTTGGCTGTATAAGGCTTAAACCTCAACAAATGGGCACTGGAGATTTATATTTGTGCACTTGCATCACTCCCAGCGAACATGGGATATATTGACAGCTTGGCTTCGCTAGTGAAGATTTGGGAAGGGCTTTACCCACGCTTAATACAAGCACGATGATCAAGGGCATGTGGAATATGCAAATCTGGTTGGAAGTAGAGGATGCTTAGGCAAACAGGAAGTGTCTGACCAGGACTGTCATCTCATGGGCAATCTCGAGCGACCCATGGACTGGTCCATCCGCATGCAAGGTTGGGTCTGCAGCTTCCCATGCACCTTGTCACCTATCGTTTTGACCCTCGCCTGTACATACAGACAAGTGACAGTAAGCCCTTCCAGCCTGCACAGGATATATATGCACAGAGTATACATATGCAGCACTCCTTTGGGATGAGTTGGATAATAGATTCTGTCTTGGCCAGCCTAAAAAATTTATCATAGATTTTATCTCACCATCCTATAAAAACATTTAAAATGGGGAAGGTGCAGAAGAGGAGGGAGAGGAAGGGACAGGACTTTACTCCCAGTTTACAATCCAGAAGACCACCTTTGTGAGAACACCATGGCAGCAATACGGTACAACAGCTTGCCAGAAAACACGGCAAGCTGTGGATTTGGGAACAGCTCATTTCGCTGGCCAGGCTGCTGGGAGGGCTCCTGCCTTCTCTATTCAGAGGACAAAGTTGTTCCATGCTTTGCCCTGCTCCTTCCTCCCAGAGTAATTTCACAGGTCCCGTGTGTGCTGCAAAGTCAATAGAGCAGGCAGGCTGGCAAGGTTGGATAACCAGACAGAGGTATAAACAAACAGAGCTGGTTGATGATTCTTATTGCTCCTCATTTTTCCAAAAGTCAGTTAAGGGCGGTTAAAATAAAGCTGACATGATGGTGAAATAGCAATTACTCTGTTTTCTGCCAGCATTCCTGGAAACACAGCTCATAAAAAACACTGAATCATATGAAAGTCTTCAAGGATTCAGTAAGAGACAAGAAAATTAATCTTTTCTTCATTGGCATCAATTTTTGCAGTAATGATGAAACCATACTCCTTCAGTTCTTCTGAAAGCTAAAGACTTTTATTCTAACAGGACCTGACTCTGCAATCCAGTCATGTTGAGTAACATTTCAAGGGGATTTTGCCATGACAGCTTGCACAAAAATATATTGTTTTCCTATGAATCAGGCCAGCAGAATGGATCTTTCAGCTTTTGTCACTGCTGTTGCAGTTTCAAGCTGGCAATCAGCAGCAATACGAAGTGTCAAGTAAAATATTTTGTGCCCCTTATTCGGCAGTATTCTAGAAACTACATGCCATGCCAGCTTAGGGGACCTATTGCTTAGAGTAAGAAAAGAGTTACAATAATACGACATACTTCCACCAAAAGAAAAAGCAAACACAGGGTACTCTGCTGTTACACTGTCCTGGAAGCAGAAAGCTGAGAGGTTGCACAGCACAAAACTGCCAAAATTATTCTTTTCAAGATCTGTCTTCTATTGATAACAACTCTGCACCCCTGCTCCTCCAAGAAGAAATGGGAAAAAGATGCAATTGCATAAAGGGCTCCTCTTTGCATGTCAAGTGGAGATGAAATCTTATGTTCACTAACAGTCCATTTAACAAATGTTGTCATAAGCAAGAAAGCTTTCTCTTTATCTCTTTTTAAGGACTAAATAACATTAAAAGTGGAAACAACCTTTACACAGATGTTCTGAAATGTGGGTTATTTCTTCTAAGTGTCCTGTAAGCCACACTACCTTTTCCTGTAGTGCTCCAAAGAAGCATCTCAAGGGCCGCCTCTTGCAGAAGGGATCCAGGAAGATTTTGGCTGGTTTTAACCAGGACAGTGGTGGTAGCAGTATGATGCTGAGGTGTTCACAGGGTTCAGAGATAAAAATGTCACGAATGCAGTGAAGGAGAAAGCACTGGAGCTCTGTTTGGCTCTCTTGGGAAGGCCAAATTTATGCCTGCTCACCTCAGTCCCACGGGGAAGGGAGTAAAAAGTTCAAAGCATAGCACAGCAATAAGAGCATTTTTTGAAACAACATGTTTCTTTATGTGTTTTGCAGCATCTGGCTCTGTCTTCTTTAATGTCATTGGTGTTTGTGGCCATAAAATTCCTCATCACGAGCCTTTTAATGCAAGATAGACTTTTCTACAAAATCAGTAATAGTCACTCTTCACCTCATAAATACATGAAGCAACTGATATTTTATGGTGCTATCCATGCCTCATCAAGCTTTAATGTATTCCTTGTAAACACATATTCTTTATTTAGTTAGGACAATAATAGTGCCACGTGCCAGGCTTAGCATTAAATCCCAGTTCTCCTATTTGTAATGGGCTGTAACAGATGCTTTATCCTCAAAGAATATCCTTTATTCAATTTTCTGCTCTAAACACCCCAAAAATCCTCCATTATTGATCTGTACCAGTTTTCCCTCATTGCCTTTCAAATTGCCACACAGAAAGCACTTTGCTGCAGACACATGAATAGCTGTTGGGAGGTGAGTGATTTGTATCTTGGCACAAGAATGACTGAGAATCACATCAGTGATTCAAAAATGTAGCTAGTGAAAAAAAAACAAAAAAACAAAAAAACAAAACAACAACCCCAAAAAAACCTCAAAACCCAAACAAATGACAAAAAGAAAAAAAAAATATAAATTACAAACACGCTGCCATAAATCTTCCCCAGACCATAAGCATCTTGCACTTTAGCAGCCTGCATCTATACCCGTTTCAAGAACTGGATGTACCACCAGATCAGCAGAGCCCCATGCCCTTGTGCTAAGCGTGGGTTATTAGGAAGGTTAGGCTTGGAGAAGTACAGGTCCAGGGATGGCTTTAATGAGACTCCACTGATTCTACTTGTAAATGTCACCTTAACCATGGGTTTGCTTTTTTAAAGCTTCAGGAGGGCTTCAGGAAGCACTTGCCGTTCATCACTTAGATGGAAATACTTGACTGATTTCCAGAGCTGAGGGTGGGATATGAGCTCTCTGCAGCTGCCTCTTGGTTTTTACATTGCTTACATGCTATGAAGTAAGACCAGAAGAAACCAAGTTAATTGCAGTTCAGCTAGTTTCATTTCATTCAGTTATTTCAAGAATAAGTGCATTATATCTTCCAGAAACTAGTGTTTATCTCAGCCAGGGGTCTAATAAACATATGTTATCTTCTAATAGCCTACCAAGAAGACAGATAGATCATCTAGCAACTTTAGATCTGGCAAAAGTTTCTAACCTGTTCACATGAAACCTTGTGTAGCTTGGCTTAGAGCACAGTCTACTTATAATTTGATTTCCAGAAAGCTAGTCTGGAATTGAAAGCACAAGATTATAAAAACTTGTCTCTAATATACTGTCCTAGGTTCAGCAGTAGCAGTCAATTTTTTTCTCCTTCTTAGTAGCTGGTGCAGCACTGTGTTTTGACTCAACCTGGGAACAGCGCTGATAACACTGATGTTTTTAGTTGTTGCTCAGTAATGTTTATTCTGACCAAGAACTTTCTGAGTCTCATGCTCTGCCAGGGGGGAAGGGAGGCTGGGAGGAAGCAGGGACAGGACACCTGACCCAAGCTAGTCAAAGAGGTATTCCATACCATAGCAAGTCATGCCCAGGGAGGTAACAGGGAGTTCCCCAGAAGGGCACACACTTCCCGGTTGGGCTCGTTTTTGGCGAGTGGTATCGTACTCTCTTCCCTTGTTATTTCCTTATCATTATTATTACTGGTGGCAGCAGCAGTGATTTGTGTTATCCCTTAGTTACTAAACTGTTCTTATCTCAACCTGTGGGAGTTACATTGCTTTGATCCTCCTCCCCATCCCTCCGGGAGCAGGGAGAAGGCGGGAGGGAGGAAAGAAAGAGGGGGTGGGACGGGGGACATATAAGCCACCAAATCAATCTGCATACATCACCCTGTCTATACATACCTGTGCTGTACATCACTATGTGGGTGAGACAAAGCCACAGCATGCTGTCAGACAGAGAAAAGGTCTCTTTCTGTGCTTTTATTAGGTTTCATCGGATAAAGATTCAACTGCAATTGAGAAGCTGGAACTCGAATAAAAATTACTACTATCATAAATCAAGCAAATAGATATTGCCCCTAATGCTATTACTGAGACTGAGCTCTGCAGAATAAGTCAGCAATTAATATAATCAAAGATACGAAGAGAATGCCTGTTGATAAACCACACTGTAATTTTGTTTTTATGTTTTTTTACAAAATTGTGGGTTTCTACCTGCCATAGTTTGATTAAGGGGTATACGCACTTACTAAGAGCAACACGACATTTCATGTCTACACAGCTTTGTGGACATCAGGTGAGATGTTTCTCTCTCATGTGTTTTTATAATTCAGACAAAAAACCCTGTGTTTACTCTGTAAGTGCTTTCAGCCAAGATGCTAATTGATTTTCAGGGGTTACTCAGTTCATTTTCTGATTCCTTCTTTGGTTCTATAGACCCAAACAACAGTATTTGTTCTATTCTGGCTGATTTACAGATAAAAATTTTATTGACCTTGTTTGTCAAAACCATTTTCCTCTGAATTTATGTCATGCTGATTTTTCTACTGATGGATACTAGATGAGTTCACGTTTTGCATAGAAACTGTAGGCTCTTAACCACATTCTCTTAATACTTAGGTGAATTATACACTGCTCAGGATAAGTGCACCCTATGTATTATGCAGTATTATGTATTGCAGTATGTAATTACATCTTGTGACACCGCTGTCAGGTCATCCCTCCCTTATGTTGCTCATATCCCTTGCCATCCTGCCCTCTCACTGAAAGTGGAATTGGTCCCTTCTACTCTTATATTAAAGAAGTCTTAATTTTCGCTGTCCAACACCTAACCATAGATCAGCTTCTTCTCTTCACACTAACCACAGCACCTCCAGCTTGAAATGCTGCTGATAGAATAACTTGAGATTTATTTATTTGATTTATTCTATTTTTATGGAGGAATTCTGAGCTAAGATTTGGGGACAGCTAAGACTGAGCTTGCTCTGAATTGATTTCAATTCAGGTTCAATTAAACTTCAAGAAAAAGTCTCAGATTCAGCATCACTCTCAATGCTTGAAGTAGCTGGTAAGGGTTTTTAGTTAGGTGTTGACTCAACTCCTTGAGCCTAAAATTCACTTTTACTGAGAAAGATGATTCTGTGCCCTGCTTTTGGAGCATGGGGTAGTTTGGGGATTTTCATGATAGTGAAATTTCAGCTGTTAATGCATTGAGAATCCTATGGAAACTCAGTACAGGTGATCTTGTACTATTATGAGTTTAGAAAGATTGTTATCCCAACCTTTATTCAGGTAATCCCTTACATTTATTTGTTAAATTTTAACAATTAGATTTTTGTTACAGAGGAAAGATATCAGAAGCCAGAAGGTGCTGTAGGTACTTTCTGAGCAATCAACATTTGGGAACCTTTGGAATAAACCATATATACAGTGAATGCAATTCAGGAAATCAATTGCACCGAAAGCTGCTTTATGGTGTTAGACACGGAAATTATGACCGTGTTAAAGTCAATGATTGTTTTACCATTAATTTCAAGTAGGCTGGGATTTCTACTTCTTGGTCTTCCTCCTGGAGAAAGAGCCTTGCTGAAGGAAATGGGGCCAGGGAAACGCCACCACAAAAACAGTACAGGAAAGGAACTATACATCAGGACAGAGCTGCATGAGGTGATAACTCAAACACCTAGCCTATATAGGTTCGGACACTGAGAACAAGGATACGCATGGGAGGGAAAATAAAAGCACAATTATGCTCTGAAGTTTTCTTTATATCTCAATAGCACCTCAGTATAGAAAACAAGAGTAATGATTTCTTAATACAAGGCCAGAGCCTCTCACTTTCTGCTAAAGTAGAAGAGAATGGGGATTTCCATCTTATTACCCTACTGAGGCATACAGGAAGGACTGTACTTTGCAGTGTGGACCAGCTGTTAGTGCAACACCATTCATGTCAATGTGGCGATACTTCTCTTTTGCCAGCACAAATAAAAGGCTGTTCATCTTCCCACTTTTTTTCATTGATCTAGCCAGTCCAAAAAATTATCTGCATATCGTTGTTTGCTACGTATCTGAATGCTGGAAGATATTATAAACATTAGCTTGCAGCCCAGAAAACCAACTGTATCCTCCGCTGCACCAAATGAAACATGACCAGCAGGCTGGGGGAAGTGATTCTCCTGCTCTTTTCCAGTTGTCGGAAACTTCACCTGACTGCCATGATTTTTCAAATATGATGGTCAGTGGCTTAGCAACTTCACTCTCCAGCTCCTTCAGGACCTGCGGATGGATTTCATCAGGTCCCATGGACTTGTGCACGTTCAGGTTCTTAACATGGTCTCAAACCAGATCCTCTCCTACAGTGGGTCCAAGGTCTTCATTCTCACAGTCCCTGCGTCTGCCTTCCAAGACTTGGGTGGTGCAGTCAGAGCCCTTCCCGTTGAAGACCGAGGCAAAGAAGTCATTGAGAACCTCAGCCTTCTCCAAATCCTGTGTAGCCAGTTCTCCTGATACCTTCCAGAAGGGGCCTAAGTTGTTCCTGGTCTGTCTTTTATTTGCAATATACTGTAGAATCCCTTCTTGTTATTCTTAACATCCCTTGCTAAGTTTAATTCTAACTGGGCCTTAGCTTTCCTCACCTGGTCCCTAGCTTCCTGGACAACATCCCTGTATTCATCCCAGGCCGCCTGTCCTTGCTTCCACCTTTTATAAGCCTCTTTTTTCCTTCGAATTTTTCACAGCAGCTCCTTATCCATCCAAGTGGAAGATGTCCCTACCCTTGGAAGTGGTTGGAACTAGATAATTTTTAATGTCTCTTCCAACCCAAACCATTCTGTGTTTTTATATTGTCCATTTAGGGCTAAATATGCTTAGAAATCAAAACAGTCAAAAATGAGGAAAGCTTAGCAGCTCATACTTCCAATTTTGTGCTCAGTTCTCAAACCAGATTTCCTCTAGTAAACATGAATGATCTCCAAGTATTGGTATTTACAGCTCAGATTCCTTCAGAAAAGGAAAACTGCCGTGGTAGAAAGTTCAACAGGCATGTTTTACTGCAAGAAAATCTTTGCAATTTGCTTCTTTTCCAATTTTAAGAAAGACAGGAGAGAGGAATAGTTATTGTAAACTGGGAAATAAAATTAGAGGGCAACATCCAGGGAAGTCACCTGTTCCTTAGAGAGGAAAACCCTGGATCAAAGAAAGAGACAGCCTTGCAGGAGAGATGTCTCAAAGAAGCTGTGATGCGACAAGTGGGAGCTCAGCCTAGAAATTAGCCTCTGTGGAGATCAGCATAGTAGCAAACCCAAACACGCATGCTGCATAAAAAAATGTCTGGTATGAGGGCATCTCAACTGTGTGCCTAAAGAGCACAGAAAGTGCAAAAATAAAAAAAAAAAAATTAAAAAAAAAAGGAAGAAAAAAGGATGCTGTTGCATTAGGTGTGGTTTTCCTTTAAAAATTAATGCATTTTAAGAAGGGCATTTCTTACAGTTATCTTCCAGTCATTAGCACCAGATGCCAGGAATGCAAATGAGCAGCTGCCCTTCCCAGCCCCTATTTTGGATTTTACATAGTTGAGAGAATCCTTAGACCTTAGAGCATATTTATTCTGTGATTCCTTTCGCTAAAACAGTCTGCAGCCTGGGTAAACACTGAAGAGGGCATAGAGCCAAGTGGTTTGTCTGCAAAGGCAGCTTTTTGTTTCTCCAGCCTTCACTCAGATTTACAGCTGAGCAGTCATAAGCAGTGGATGCACCCTGGAGAATTGCTTTCAACCCACACAAACAAAGCTGATATCTGTGAATTTTCCTTCTCACGTTGAGATTCAACCAGTTCCATTGTCTGTATGTATCTCAGGGATGATCTGGGCAACCTACTGAATAGTCTGTCAAGGGCACTCACCACCACCCTAGTCCCACAGGGTCCAGACTGACCTCAGAGCAGCTAATGCTAGCATAGGTGTTTTAGCACTAGCAAAGTTTCTTCCAATTTATATCAGTGTATAAAAAGTTGAATCAGACTGACCTAGGGCTAAGGTGTTGGTATTCAGTCAAAGGTTCATGTCTCTATGCTATGGTTTAAAAGACCTTTAGTTACTGTCAAAGTACTTAAAATTTGCCTTTCAGTTAAGCATGTTGGTATGTGCAGCTGTAGGACTAATGGAATATAGATCAATGGTTAATCTAATGGCTAATCCAATGGCTAGAACATGTGATGGAGATCGATGAATCACTCGTTCAGGGACCCAGATGAACAGTTTGTTATACCATGCCTCACCTGCAACATTGGCTTGAGCTCATACTGAACCCCAAATCACACTCAATTCCTGTCTGTTTGATAGCACTCTGCCCCAAGTCTGGAGTGAACAGAGAGAACCTATAAATATTGAAGTACAGCTGAGTATATAACCCATATATTATGAATAGCCTCTACTTGTCCTGCTGACAACTTTCAGGTTCTTGATTTTAGTAATTTAAACTATTTCAGTGAAATTTTATTGTTTGGATTTATGCTCAACAGTTCTAGATTTGTAGAACTTTCTTTTATATAGCACTTCCGTAGCTTCCTAAAGTCCACAAGAGGGCTGAGTAATTACCCTTTCCCATGGGATAAAGCTCCTATTTTAGCTTAATTGAGATTGTAAATAGAAATCAACAACTGATCAAAATCTGAATTTTGCCCAGCCTATCCCCTGAGTCAATATATGTCTATATTTAGGTGGATGAATGAAATGTACTTGCAATAAATCCGTCTACTTTGGTTTAGTTGCAGCTGCAGATTACAGTCTGAAGCTACTCAGAAGCTGAGAGAAAGAACCAGTGGTGGAGTTCAAGGATGGTGTATAACTGAGACTGGTAAAACTGTATCTACCATCTCTGAGCGGCACGTTGTCAGTTATAGTCAGTCGATAAATACTGAAGACAAATGTATTATTGCCATCTGAAGTGACATGAAGCAGGGAAGGGTAGTACAATATAGGCACCTTTAGGTTCTCAGGCTGTATACAAGTATGTGTGCCTAAATATATACCTCTCTTGTTTTGGTTTTGGGAGACTAGGCTTAGAATTATTGCACAAAAGTTTGCAGATAACAGAGAATACATGGAATAAGTGATTTTACATCTCATTTAATAAATTCATATATTTTATATATGTATCATATGTCATACATGCACATTATATACATAAAATATGGTCTTATGACTTCTTGTGATCCAAACTACCTTAAAACAATAAAAAGATCTGCATTTTAAATATTTTATAAAAGAAACTTTTTTCCTATGATTCTATTTGTTCTCTCCATGCAGGCATAGCTGGTTATGTTCTTAGCTTACGCACTATGGTTGATAAAGTTTTAAGCATGGTGTAACAAGATAACTGAAGGCCTAACACTGTAGGAATGGGAGAGGGAAAGAAGGCCAATTTAATTTAACTCAAATATTATTTGTATAGTATATTTTTAGCTGAAGTAAACTAATCATTAGCATCAGCATTATAATGATTCTACTCTCTGAAGGCTTTGTTTCCTGGAGTCTCAAAACAAAAGGCTACAGTGACATTTTCTTCCTGCTGCCCTGAGTAATGTTGAAGCCACGGGCAATTGCTCACAGGATTCTATAAAACAATATGATTGTGGCAAATGTGTCAAGCCTGGAATATGTCTCCATGACACAAATACCAGAGGGATTGCGTCTGGTGTAAGCTTGAATCCATATTATGGCCGAATTTTATTCATCAAATTCTTCCTCCTAGGTTATGCCTTTTGACAGACAAATAATCTTATTTTATCCCCCTCTACACTATAATCGATCAGCAAATAAGGAAATATCCAATGGTCAGCATAGTCTATAAGCTTACAGTCTTCAGCACAACTTTCTAGCAACTATTTTTGCCAATTTTGCCAATTTTGCAAATTGGGTTTTGGACACAGTGATGGACTCTTTTTGTCTCAGTAGGCACATCTACAGTGTTATTTAAAGCAAAGGCTCAAGACCAGACTCCCTTCAAATCCTGTGCTTACATGAGAAAACCCAGGCTTGGGTTACACTAGCTCAAACACAGAGCTACTTGCTCTGGCAATGGACTGAGCATAGCATCTCTCATCACACATCCACATGCCTGGCAGCAAGATTACATCATCATGGGTCTCCTTCTAGAAGGGTACCTGCGTTGCCTGACACAGAGGCACCAGGAGCTGCTGGGTGGCAGACTGTGCAGGCATGCAGGAGCCAGGGAATACATCAGGCTTTAGCACACTGCCTAGCCCTGGCTTTTAGGGAAGCAGTGGAGGTATAACCAGTCTCAGTATCTCCTTTTCCCCACTGCACTAATAAATTTAATAGCACAGCTATGTTGCAATGCAGTATCAGCATACAGAAAGTACTGGCTGTGATCCCAAAGCACTACAGATGGCTTAGTACAGCATATGGCAGCATACAGCATAGGATTTTAGACCATGGGATCTATAGCTCCTGGATTGGAGCTCAGATTGTGCTTCAGTTTGGACAGAAAAAGCTGGTATCTATCTGCGATGATCCATGCAGACGCAGCCCAAGACTGCTGCATGGTTTCCCCTTGGTGGGGTTGTGCAAGGAGACAGTTGTTTCCCCTCCTTGCTCAGCCACTGATAGGGAAGCAGAGAACCCTTTAAAATTATTTGATAGTGACAGAACTGCTAAAAACAGTTATTAAAATTCTTTCCAACAGTATCCTGGGCTGCATCAAAAGGAGCATGACCAGCAGGGCAAAGGAGGTGATCCTGCCCCTCTACTCTTCTCTTGTGAAATCCCACTTAGACTACTGTGTACAGTTCTGGTGTCCTCAACATAAAAAGGACATGGAGCTGTTGGAACAAGTCCAGAGGAGGGCCACGAGAATGATCAGGGAACTGGAGCATCTCCCATACGAAGACGGGCTGGAAAAGTTGGGTCTGTTCAGCCTGGAGAAGAGAAGGCTGCGTAGAGACCTCCTAGAAGCCTTCCAGTATCTGAAGGGGGCCTATAGGGATGCTGGGGAAGGGCTCTTCCTTAGGGACTGTAGTGACAGGACAAGGGGTAATGGGTTCAAACTGAAACAGGGGAAGTTTAGACTGTATATAAGGAAGAAATTCTTTCCTGTGAGGGTGGTGAGGCACTGGAATGGGTTGTCCAGGGAGGCTGTGAGTGCTCCATCCCAGGCAGTGTTCAAGGCCAGATTGGACGAAGCCTTGGGTGGCACGGTTTAGTGTGAGGTGTCCCTGCTTATGGCAGGGGGGTTGGAAAGAGATGATCTTAAGGTCCTTTCCAACCCTAACTATTCTGTGATTCTATGTTTGGGATGCATATTTAACAGAAGGGAGGGGAACAAAAAGGACACAGGAAAAAAATGAAAGAAGATGGATAATTTATTTTTTGCTTTCAAGCAACAGTGAAAATTATTATTTATCATTTTGTTCAGCAGTTCAGGATTATATCATTTGAACTAAGCTGTTTCTAAATCAATATAAACAAAGGTCAACTCTTATATGAACACTCTTAGATCTTTTTTTATTATTATTAGACAAATTAAGGGAGACAGATACAAATCTAACTAGAAGATGAAGTGAGCAAGAGCTGCTAAATGCATTTTCTAGTGTTTCATTTTTTATTTTTGTTTTGCTTTGATGAAGTTCAGCTCCATTTTACAAAGGTATTGCCGTAAAGAAGCCATAACATTAGTAAATCTGCTGACTCTGTTTTCCTTCTGGTCATAAATGCTTTCTTTTCTTTTTTAGGGTTTTTTTTTATCTTCTGTAGTGAGTTTGTCAGAGGCAGAAAGAGCCGAACCTGCTTTTCATCTGTTAGCAAAAGTTACTCACTGTCTTCCAAAAAAATAACATTTGCTAGTATTGGCCAGCTGAAAGAGTACCGAGGTAGAACACGGGAGAGATCTTTTGTACTCATCTGC
Source organism: Agapornis roseicollis (assembly GCA_002631895.1). Taxonomy (NCBI): domain Eukaryota; kingdom Metazoa; phylum Chordata; class Aves; order Psittaciformes; family Psittacidae; genus Agapornis; species Agapornis roseicollis. The sequence goes on along the minus strand of NDXB01003277.1, from coordinate 1,625 downwards.
TGTTTACCTGCAGAATAAGTCATATCACCTCTTCACTCCTGAGTTTCTCCAGTAGACTAATTTGTAAAGTGTTTTAAAATACATTGATGAAACACCTTCATTTTGTCTTTAATGTGAGCACCCACTGAAGACAACCGGGTTGGACAAATGCCACTGGTGGAAAAATTTGCCTGTCATACACTTAAAGAAAAAAGATCAGTGCTGGTAAGCAAATAAAAAAAAGAGTACAGACTACCTTTCAAGTCTCAGGCTGAGATTGTAATTTTGGCAGCTGGGAAACCTAAACAAACACATTTGCCTTGAAAACTAATGAGACGAAACTGTGGATGTATGAATAGCTCTGGTGCTATTCGTACTACTGCTTCTCAGAGTAAAAGCATATTTGGGGCCATAGGACATGATGAATTACACCTACCTTATGTTATAATAGGCAGAAAACCCCCAAATTATATGAGTACATACAGTAGTACAAAATGCCACCATAGTGGCGCTTCTGTGCCTGAGCTGGAAGTGCTCAGAAGAGAGAGAGTGGTGGGGATATTCTGGCAGGGCAAGACTTTGACATAGCTGAAGCTGTGGGAGCTCTTGTCACCTCATTTGAGCCCTAATGATGGTTTTAATAAGCAAGTTAAAGCACTGGTGCCCCTGCAAGCTCTGTGTTCCTCCAGCATATGAGCTGATTGCAGCTCACAAGCTGTGCACACCAGCATTGCTGGGGTACTCACCCTGTCCCCTTCCATCGGACTCTTCATGCCCTCAGCCTCTAATTCCCACAGCCATGCCTGCTCCCCTGAGTCCAGCACAAATATTTGTGTGTCCAAATAATGAATCAGATGGGGGAACTGATCCAGACCAAATTCGAAGTGTGATTTTGGGATACAACTGAGCTGACACAAGTGGCTGCCGCACGGCTAGTCCTGACTCCCCGTCCAACACACACAGTCCATCCTCCTCTGCTGGGCTGGCATATCCCTAAATGAAGAGACCTAAACTATCTGGAAAATATTCCTCTTGTTATTTTAGTAGTTATGTTACTGTCAGATGAACAAGATTAGCAAAGCATTCTGTGCTGGTGCAAGGGCACAGTGGGATGGGAAGCTGGAAAAAAGCAAGCTCTCCCTGCGGCAGCAGCTAGTGGTGCACTCCATCAGCACACCAATAATTGCACCATCTAATTGCTCCTTTACCTTACTCTGGAGCATCCTCCTCCTCATCCACACTACAGAGCCCCTGCAGGAGGGATAGGCACAGTATGAGAGTAAGAAGGTGGGGATGGGGGAGAAGGATTGATTCTCCCAGGGGTTCCCTTACTTACACCAGAAGAAAAGATGGGCTCAGAAATCTCTGTAGAACAGTGCTGAGTATTTCGAATTGAGAATTTTTATGTATTTCTTTTTTTTTTGGACAGCATTAGATTGCTGGGTACTGGGGTGTCCTTTATGATTTGAAATTAGGAGGTTTTAAATATTAACGTGCTGGTTTGTACTTATCTTTTATAGTAGATGAAATGTTGTCCTGGGTTCAGCAGTTGCAGTCAGTTTTCCTTCTCTTTAGTAGCTGTATTTTGACTTAACCTGGGAACAAGGCTGATAAGGCTGATGTTTTTGGTTGTTGCTGAGTGATGT
>NDXB01003275.1:30534-99203 GCA_002631895.1 Agapornis roseicollis | reverse complement strand
GAATGGCATCCAGAGGGACCTTGACATGCTTATGAGGTGGGCTGATGCCAACCTCATGAAGTTCAACCCTGCCAAGTGCAAGGTCCTACAGCTGGGTTGGAGCAATCCCAGGCACAGCTACAGGTTGGGCAGAGAGGAGATTCAGAGCAGCCCTGCCGAGAAGGACTTGGGGGTGGTGGTCGATGAGAAAATGAACATGAGCAAGCTTCAGTGTGCACTTGCAGCCCAGGAAGCCAACCGTATCGTGGGCTGCATCAAAAGGAGCGTGACCAGCAGGTCGAAGGAGGTGATGCTGCCCCTCTACTCTGCTCTTGTGAGACCTCACCTGCAGTATTGTGTGCAGTTCTGGTGTCCTCAACATAAAAAGGACATGGAGCTGTTGGAACAAGTCCAGAGGAGGGCCACGAGGATGATCAGGGGACTGGAGCATCTCCTGTATGAAGACAGGCTGAGAAAGTTGGGGCTGTCAAGTTTAGTGGTTAGGTCTCCTGTTGGTATTAAGATGTTGGCAGACACAAGTGTTGGGAAGGTTACATAGGAAAGATAGAGGCAGCATCAAAAGCAGAATCGGGGTCAGTGCTTTATGAAGCAATACATAGTCTGTAAGGATGAGTGTGTGAGGCATTGAGGGAGATACTAATATAGATGTTGGGCTTCAAGTAGGATCCACAGTTAGTGCAAGATTTTGTGCTGGGTGGGAGCTCCTTCCTCCTTTGGGCCCCTCATCAGCTTGTTAATTCCTCTTGTGGGAGTCAGTCAGTCAAGGCTGGTTGCTAATAATTGTCAGGAATGATCAGTTGCAGAACCTCCAAAGGAGCCAGCAGCTTATAAGCACTTCTGAGTCATTGCAGAGAGTGCCATGCCTTGTTGGTTATCTGTGAGACTGGACATTTCCTGTAAACAGCAGTGATGAGGCGGCTGTTGTTGATGGTTGGTACCTAATGTCATCACCACTATCTCTTTGCTGGGAAAGTGTTTGATGCCAGTTCTATTTGATCAACCTTTTCAAAAGCAGCATGTGTAGGTAGCCAGCTCTCAGATTGGCAATGGCATCTTGATGGAAACATGCTCAGTTCCTGTGCATTTGAAATCCCTACTAAGTTACAGGCATTTGCAAGTTTTCATCAATAAGCAGTATGATATGGATGGGTTGTTTAGGCAAATGATTGTTGAGTTTCATGGAAGTTGTTCTTAGTACCCAAAACCTTATAGAGACTCAGGTTCCTGCTAGAAAATCAAGGACCTAAATTCTTCATTACAATCTTAGAAACAACTTTGTAAAAGGAAAAACGGAGTAAATCACACTAGGAACCCTTCAGTAACTATAATTTAAGACCTTTCAGGTATAAATTAGCTGTGGAAGCCAAGAAGCAGTTCATCACTGAGTTCCTTTTTAGGGCACTCTTTTCCCAGGAATACCCAGGGAGCTCCTGGTTGTTGCTGAGTGGATATGAAGCATCAAGCAGTCTACTGAACTTCATCAAACTTCCTGTGTAACTTACTGCACTGCAGCTGTGTTCAGATGGAGCCTGTTAGTAAGCAAATGAATTGTTTGTTAAACTTGTTTGGAATTAAGTTGGGACATGCAAAAAGTTCCTTGGAATGTTAATTCCCTGGTTTTGGTTTCCTTTCCTGTTTAGGAAGGCAATTGAAGTGCAGCTCTAGTTTTACCTTGTTGTCCTGCATGAAAACTTTAGAAATACTCCAACTTCATGGGTTTCCAGCATCATGCAGACTGCTTATGTTAAAAATTGATACTCTAAGGAGTTGTGAGGAGGTGGCAATTACAGCACCTTACGCCTCTACCTTTAATTCTGAGATGTTGCTTTTGTTCAGGGAAGCTCTGTACTGAGAATGAATGCAGATGATATGATTTCAGTAGATATCACAGTATTCATCTGGTTAACACTTTACCACTTCTTAATTACATGTGGTATACAGCCTCAGCTATAAAAATGGGGGGACAGGGGAATAACATCACACAGTTTTTGACCACTTTTACTATGTGCATACGCTTACTATGATGTAGTTGTTTTCCTGGGCAATTTCCTTCTTGACATACTCTCTTCCTATAAAGAATTATATGTGAATTTAGTATGAATAAAGTAGCTTCACTACCTTCCACCCTCCATAAACATTTCTTGGGGTTGTTATGGTTTTATAGTTTTTTTGGCAGTAGGAAAGGGGTGGGATAAATGGATAAAACACACAGACCTCATGTCAAACTTGGTCTCTAAATTTCTGTGCTTTCTAAAGGTGCTGCTAGTTGCAATGTCTTAGAATATTTTCTCCCATTAAACTGTAGTTATATTGTCTCAACCTTAACTCCAAGTCAGATGTCTTGCTTTTGTTTGGAGAATGGTGCTCTATTAGAAATGCATCTGATACATATATATTATATATATATTATGAAAGCTAAGTGATTGTGGAGAAGAAGAGGGGCAAAGTGTATGTGTATATGTCATTACAGTAATTTACGAAGTATTTTGCTTTGAAAGCTTAAACCTTATTCAAATGTAAGTTATATAGTCTGCTTTTGAGTTTTTCAAGATCTTACCCTGTAGGTTTTCTACTGTACAGACCCCAAAAGAAGTGTAAAATAGCTTTGTGTGTATGAATTTTTTTCCATTTAAACTAATTGCCTTTAGAAGTTAGAAGCACCCAGTGCACCTTATTAGATCACTGAGAAGCTAAGCACTGCTTATTCTGTATTTGAGGAAAAAGCCGGTTTTATTACAGCCACATCTTCTTGGGTTTGGGTTGCTTAGTAGGTAAAACTACTCATGGTAGTATATGAAGACTTCTTGAGAAAGAATGGAGTACAGGTCTGTATTATCTGTCCATAGGCTGTTAAGCTTGCTCTGATTTAGCAGACAGAGCTGAATTTTGTCTGGTGTAATGCCTACTTATATCCTAATGTGTCTTGCTTTTCTGCTAGTGTATCGCTGTCTGGAAGCAGAAGGACAGAAGATACAAATCCTTGTAGTTTCATGGTTTTAATCCAGTTTTTAGTGTTTTCTCAGGCAGCTACTTGCAATACCCAAACTGTCACATAGGTGCAGCACCACAAAATCCAGTTATTTCTGTTAATACAAGGTTTTTCGATGTAATTAATGAAATTTTCTTTTAATTTGTTTGTCTTTTCTGTCCTCAAATCTACCTACATGGGGCTCTACACTACAGGCAGTGTGGTGGAAACAGGGAGAAGCTATGGTTTAAGTACTCCAACTCTCTAGCGGACAGTATATTTTGAGGAGGTTTTCCTTCTGCTGCATGTTAAAGCAGACTTGAGGCTTGTCTGTGTTTCAAGGCTGGACAAATAAGTAGGGAGCTGTAATTGTATTTCTGACCCTTCTTCTTGCTGAACCAAGCAGAAATTCTATATAGAAGAGAATCTGACCCATTATTATTTTGTATAGTAATGTTAATTGTACCTCATCATCCATTACCTAATCAGGTTGTGCTTTATTTTGCTCAGTTTAAATTATTATTCAGATTCGGTTAACCCAGGAATGCAGAGCAGACATTAAATACTTGGTTAATTTGAAGATCTTGAGGTTCAGCAAACCGACCTTTAAATATCAGTAACAGAATGTTGGAGTGGCTACAGAATTCTTTCAGCATCGTGTCATTTTATAGACTTGATTGCTCATATGAATGCTTTTTTGGTATATGTTTTCCCATTTGTTCCCAGGAGAAATTTCAAGTTGAAGCAGTAGAGTGAAGCAATATTTTCAAGTGCGTCAAATGGCAGAGAAATAGAACCATTAGAAGATGCATACTTGCAGTTAAATAACAGTGGATATCCTTCAGGAGTTTTGAATAGTTCTTTCACTCGACCCAGTCAAAAGCCCTTTTGGTAACCAGCAACCATTCCATGGTGAACAATGGATCCCTCACTTCCTCTGTCAAACAAGACATGATTCTGCATTTGCATTTACTTTCTTGCAGTTTATATGGTATTAAAGCCTTCTCCTATACTTCAGCATGACACTTAAATGCAGACAGGGTTATAAAATTAAATGACCACTCTTGCAGTGATTGGTCTGCCTAAATTCTTACAGTGTGTCCATTATCCGTGGCATCTCACTGCCTTTCTGGGAGTCTCTGGCTATCAAAGAACAGATAGTTTTTTGAGACAGATTGCAAAAATTTGGTTTTCTCCATTTCCTGAAATGCTGCCTGGTTAGACTGGAGCCGCCTGGTCTTGGTGGGCTTTATAGAACTTAGGTGGCAACGCATCATCACATGGCATCTGGCCAGTCCTGAAGGACTTGATAGCTTCACTGGTTTTCATCTTTTACAAGGCTTTGCAGTTCATTGGTAATTGCTGCTATGTCAGGTCTGTTCCAGCAGATATGCTGGCAGATTAGAGTGATTATTAGAGTGATTATCATCAGATGTGTATGATGGGGGGAAAGCAAAAAAACCCATGTATACTGCTGACTGTATGAAGAGTTTCAGCAAATAATTTCTCATCTGCAAGTGAAATACTTTTGTTGGCCCAGTGTGTTTTGTGCTGAGCTGACAGTCATTTTCTTGCTTGCTCCTCACACTTGCTCTACTTAGTGTATGCTAGAACTTTTTGGTAAAATGATAGATTGAGTTAATGCTTATCCTTGCACAGTGCTATGACAGAATACTTGGTGTCTGGTTTTTTAACATTAAATGCTCTATGGATGTCTCAAAATCCCAAATGTTCTCTCTTCAGTAGTCTTAGAGCTGTTTCTTTGAAATGAATATTGTGTCCCACTTACAATATAGAATCATAGAATCATAGAATAGTTAGGGTTGGAAAGGTCCTTAAGATCATCTAGTTCCAACCCTCCTGCCATGGGCAAGGACAACTCACACTAAACCATGTCACCCAAGGCTCTGTCCAACCTGGTCTTGAACACTGCCAGGGATGGAGCATTCATCACTCCTCATGTGGGAGATGCGCTAGCCCCCTTATCATCCTGTCACTTGGCTGTGCATTACTCAGAAATACCACATCCCATTTCATTCCACTGCTCGTGTGCAAAGGGAGGTAGCTGGTAAAGTAAGAAATTTTGAGGAATTTCAGTCTCTTCTGGACTCACCACCTGTATGAAATGGGTATAACAGAGCAAATCAACAAAACTTATTAGCATGAGAGAGGTAGAGGTCTAAGTCAGAGTCAGGCCTTGAAGCCCATCTTTTACACATGGCTAATGACTTTATGTCTTCAGTTTTGAATGCCTAAGCAGTTGAAGGACAGGTGTCCTAATATTTGTGTTTAATAGAGTTGGCTTTGCTCTTGTGTAAATGTATAGATAAAGATGAAGGAAATTTTATCTATGACTACTTTATCAGGTAATGCTACACCTGGAGTGCTGTATCCAGTTCTTCGTTCCTCAGCATAAGAGAGACATAGATATACTGAGGACTCAACTCCAATAAAGAGCCACAAAGGTGGTGAAGAACTGGAGCATCTCTCCTATAAGGAAGGGCTGGGAGAGCTGAGGATGCTCAGCCTGGAAAAGGTTCGGGGTGATAATCTTATTAATGTCTATAAATAATTGAAGGGAGGCTGCAAAGAGGAGAGAGCCAGGCTCTTTAGTGGTGCCCAGTGACAGGATCAGAAGCAATGGACACAACCTTGATACACAGGAGGTTCCCTCTGAATATCAGGAAACAATTTTTCACTGTTACCAAGTATGGGCACAGGTTGTCCAGGGAAGTAGTGGAGTCTCCATTCTTGGAGATGATCAGAAGCTGCCTGAAAATAAACCTGGGCAATTCACTCTCGGTAGTGCTGCTTGAGCAGTGGAGTTTCAGTAGATTACTTCCTCATGTCCCTTCCAACTTCCACCACTCTGTGGGTCTGTGATCCATGGGGTGTGACATGCTGGGATGCACAATAATTACATCATGATCACTCAGTTGCCCACGAACTCAACTTTATTTTTTTTATTTTAAACTTGCAGTTTAAGTCCAGATTTACAAGTACTAATGCCTTCTGTGTTCTCTTGCCGTGAGGTGTTTCTGTAGCTCATGTTGCTACTCCATTTACAATAACATGGTCAAGTTGATACATAGTATGTGTCTGAATAAAGGTAAAGGAATGTAGAAATTAAATCAAAACAACCCTTTATTTACAATAAGTAGCTTCCTTTTAATAGGAGCTGGTTTACTGCTCCTATTAACTTTTGAATTCACTGTTTTGACTGTATGATCGTTTTACAGCCTTTCATTATAATTAATTGGGTAACTGAGCTTTCCTTTAAAAAACAATGAAATTTTTTTACATGATGCCTATAGCAAGGAAATGCTGCAGAATGTCACGAGAGCCTCATAACACAGCCCTGTTTTGGGTTGGGGATGGAGTATGTGGAATTAAAAAAACACAGCTGCAAGGGGAGCCTGGGAAGAGTCTCAGACAAATAGGAATTTTTTCAAAACATCTTCTGTTTCTATCCACCTTCTCATCTAGCTAAAATTCAGTTTCATGTTTCAACTGCTGCCATGTACTTTTCTCTTGCCCTGACAAATGCATTCTTGCTCATATCCGTGGCAAATGCTCCTGCAAAGATTGTTGTCCCAGCTTGTCACTGAAGTTGGTGATGAGTGTTGGCACCACTGGTTGATCAGAGACAGGAGCTGATATTTCAGTAAGAAATGAGATATGACAGGTAGGAAATGAATAGGTCTTGAAAGCAAAGGCAAGCAATTTATGTGCTAGAGATTTTGTTATGGAGGAAGGGGAATTGGTGGAAGGATTAGAAGAAGAGTGACATGGGCAAACTTCCCTTAGCTTTGTGCTTTCAACACCAGTGCTCTTTCTTGAAAGCCCCTGTAAACATCTTCCGGGCACCCACAGTATCCTTCTTGGAAGTCTCCCTTGCTGTTGTGTCTGCAGAAACTTGGCAGCTATGAGGTTGGGTTATTGTTCTGGCTTACACCACCTGATGTTTTCCTTGCACTCTTGCTCTCTGTTAATATTAATCTGTTTCTGCCTTCTCGTATGCTACAGGGATCACACAACTGGAGAGGGAAGCCTTTGCTAGCAGCCTACTCTGCAACAAGGCGTATTCATCAGACTTTGCTCACTAGAACTGTTAACCCTTATCTGACAAGGAACCCCCCCAATCCTTAGACTGCATGTCTGCATACTGACCCAGCCTTGAAATAAACTGGATGGCCTCTTATGTAAATCTTGCCCCCATACAGCAGTCGCTACAACCCTGTGCTTGGCAGTTTGTTGTGAAGTCTGGACTTCCCTTTTCTGATTAGTCTCTGCAGTGTCTTCCTCAGCCATAACCCCTGCAGTACAGCCATCTGTCTAACTCGATGATACTTTTCCTTGTAAATCCCTCTCCATCCCTGGTGGGTCATGTAAATCATTTAGTGCACTGCTTGCCATACAGCACTTTCATAAGCATATCAAGGAAGACAAAAGATGGTTATTTCAATACACAGTAGAGTCATTGGCTGCAGGAGGAGGGGGTTTGCAATAAGGTGGTGTGACTAGGTTATGGATAAGGAATACTGGAGTTCTGCATCCAGAGAAGGGCAGTCAATTTCAACTTCCTGTGTGGCAGATTAAGAGGACCCAGGAGTACTAGAGCTTTCTCCATCCCGTGTTGCCCCCCTGTATCCCCCATCCCCCCTGCAGAGCCACTTCTGGCTTGAAAAGATTTTTTTAGCTTGCAGGCATCACTGTGTAGGAATAGCTGAACTTTTTTCCAATTGATTTCAACAGCGTGATCACCTGTCATCAGCACTGAGCTAGCTTATATGCCCTGCTGGCCATTGGGCTGACTGCGTGCAACAAGACATGGGTGTCAGTGCTCTGAAGTCCATGAGCTCTGGTACCTTGAAGGCACAGTAGCTCAGCTCAGGGCTGGCCTCTGTGCCTGAACCAAACTGCCCTCTCCCTCAGTTTGCACCGTAGTGTGCCAGAGGGCATACACTGAGCAGGAGCTGATACGCCCTGATAGCCCAGCATGATCTGTGTGGTGTGTTCCACCTTCCCACTGTGAGTCTAGTGGGATGCTCTATAGTGGGTGCCAGAACCACGGAGTGTAGTGCTCCTGCTATGAGCTTGTCCCATCACAGAAAAAGTGATGAGCACTTGTCACACTATTCAGTGTGTCTGGAGCTTGTCCTGAGATTGTCTTACAGAGACGAACACTCTTCCTGAAACAGTCTTGGCCCAACCAAACAGCTGGATGAGAGGGAAAATGCCCTCTAATTGTCTGTAAGTGAACCACTCAGGTTTTAGAGGAATGTGTAAGGGAAAAGAAATAATTAAGTCCTGCATATTAAGCTTCAGCTTGATTTCTTGTCATTATTGGCTTAAACCCAGGAGTCAGACGCTTAATATTCTTGCTGAATCTTTAACTGTTGTAACTCTGGACAGCCTTCTGATCTGTACAGATGTCATCATATGCTTTGTGAAATTCTTGCCCTCAGCAGCCTATAACAGCCAATTCTACCTTCATTTACATATTGCAGGGAAAATTGTTTCCTTGTATGAAAGTAGTCAGTGCTGTTTCTCAAAGGCCTGGTAAGCCAAGGTCTAGATTTGATCAAGTTGTAAATTGCTCAGTGTCAGGATGTGTACAAGGCTGCAGAGTCCTAGAATGGCATGGCTCTGTGCACCTAGAATAAAGGCGCACGCTTATATGGTACGTTTTATGCCTAAAATAGTGAACAAGTACTAATCCTCACAACAGGCAGGAAACTCCTCTGTTTTGAATCTGTGAAGCTGAGGAAGGGTGGGGATGATTAGCAGAACCTGAAACCTTCACCTTTCAGCTAGAGTTGTCTATCTGTTAAATGTGACCAGACTTCAAATCAGGGCTTTTTGAAACCATGCAAGACTCAAGCTATTTCACAGAGGTTTGTTTGTAATTATTAATGACCTATTGAATACCTTAGATGAACAAAAGTACATGTTTGGAAGTAAAATTGATTGAGAGAGTTAAAAAGTCTGGTAAAGTTTTACCTAAGATGTTATGGACATCCTGTTGTTTCAAATTAATCAATGCAGGAGAAGGCACACTTAGCATTGTTATAGAAGAAGAACTTTGGTGTGGATGTGCCTCCTAACTTCATGATTCTGTAGGAAATATGACACACTCAGTTATTTCTGGTTTAAAATGTTGTAAACAGTAAGTAAGGCTTGGAATATTTTTGTTGACAGCATAACACTGGAATAAAATCTGTTGCATCAGAGAGGTCCTACTGTAGTATTCATGGATGCCCAACTAAATAAAGTCTCTCCGTACTAGATGATTGAATCATTGTTTATGATACTAAAATTCCTTGGATACTGACAGAACTGAATCTTGTATCAACTACAGTTACAGTTATGCTGAAGAATTGATACCATTATCTGTAAAGTTATGGCATGCTTAATTTTGTCTGTGTAACTTAGACTAAAGATGTTGCAGATGTGTTGCAAGATCTGAAGCTCTTGTTGAGTTAGGATATGATCTGTGCCTAGGAAGCATGGCTGGGTCCTGTGGGAAGGCTAGGAAGCAGAATAGTCCTTAAATATTCCTTTTACCTGAACCTAATTTTCATAGATGGAGTATGTTTCACTGAGCATTTTGGACGGCTTGAGATACAGTTTTCCTTTTGTGATACTGTGTTGAATATTGAGGAACCTTTTATCTTTTGCTTCCTGGCTGAAAGTAACGTCAGATGCTGATGCAAATAGAATGCGTGCCAATCCGTAATGAAATTTCCAAGTGCAGTTTATGTCAGGCACACTGCTTTGACCTTTCTGTTTTGTTTTCATAGGAGATGTGCAACAGCAGAGTCTAATCTTCCTCTTTCTAAAGTCAGAGCTTGTTTGGTGAGGTTTTCAGAATATTCCAATCTGATAAATCTATCTGACAAGATTTATGAACCAGTTAATATTCCTTAAATTAACTAAGACATCCCATTATCTTGGTAATTATACTTACACAGTATCATGTTGGCCATTAATTTGATTTCATATCTAGCTACACGCAGTCTTTGAGAAGTTTTATGCAACACGTATGTTTGTATACTTTTATCTGTAGTGTTGCCTGCTCACCTGAAAATTATTTTCAGTCTTATCTGTTCTTGGTAAGGCAGGACATGTCTGTATTTACCGTGTGTGACTGCACTGTGTTCCATCCTGCCTCTACCTCGCCTTCACTCTTCTGTAGTACAGGGCAGAGCTGTGACTCTCCAAGAAATATTAAAGAGGGTAGCACATTCCTCTGAAGCCTGTTGTGTATATAGAGATGTTGGAAACTGTCAACTTCAATAGTACATACAGTCTCTTAATAAACAAATGCCAATCACCAGCAAACTGCAGATTCTGTAAAACCATGTCAGACCAGTATTTATTTGGTGTGTTACAAGTAAGTTTTAAATGAAGTCCTTTAGTGAAAAATATTTTGATACACGCACAGACTTACCCCTATTTTGCTGTTAAATATTTACATTTATATGCAAGGCTTCACCATGGTAGTATATATCTCAGCAGGCACATATAAATATATTCCATGCAGTGATTTATCAGCCTGTAGTGCATCACTGCATAAGTGTACACTACACAAGTAGCACATCAGCCTGACTTCAGAGCTGAAGCGTGGCACCATCCCAGTTCTTCCAACTGGCTACATTGTCCAGTAAACTAACAATTCATCTGGTGTCTCCGGAGTGGAAAGTTCTCCGTCCTTGATAAGTGACTGACTCAATCAGTTGCCAGTGAAACAAAAACATCTTTCGAAAGCCTTACTAAGCTGTGCTCAAACAGCAGATGCATCTCTGCAGCCTGGGCAAACCAACTGTTATGTCTGCAGAAGCTGCTGCAAGCTGCTGCATCTGCAACCTTCCCTCCAGCCCGACCAGCTCAGCTCTTGGATGGCAATTGGGTATGACCTGGGACCCGAGACCTCGACTGCCCAAAGTAAAAACATCTGCCAGAGCTTCAGAAAATAGCCAGCAACATCAGTACAAGGCAGTAGTTGCCTCACACGTGTTTTTTTAGGGGCATGTACCATTTTTAACTGAGCTGTGCTGCTTTGCTCCCTGCAGGAAAGGTTCATGAAGGGTTGGATTAAATTCCATTGCTCCTTCCTGCTCCTTCCCTGCCAAAGTCATGCCCTGCTGTTGGGCACAAGGCTGATATCCACATGTGTCCATGCCCTCGTTTTAAGATCAACATCCATGTTACTCTCTAAACATTTAAATGTATGGTCACTTTGATAAGGAAGGCTGGGCTTGCTAATCTTGTGCTTGGTGGTCATTGTCTAGAGGTGTGTTGGGTCCGTGAAACTGGCTTTTGGAAAACAATGCAGCTTTAATGGCAGCTACGCTGTATTCCCTGAAGCTTTCTTTTCTGTTTGTTTATTTCTGGTATCTGTGAAACAGATTTTAAGCTGGATGAACAAAAGCAGTGCAAAGCTTAGCAGGTCTGGGAGGAATCCTGGGTATATTAAAAACAAATGGGAAGCAAGACTGTGACCAAAACCTAGAAAAATATGGGCTACACGTCTCCTGTGAGTTGCCTGGCTGGCTTTCCACCTCTAAATTACTTCCATGCAGCAATTTTAACAGGGATAGACCCAACAGGCATTGGTTAGGAGTCTCCAGGAATTCTTTGTATGATTGTAACTATTTTTAATTTCCATCTTAGAAGAAGTATGCTTTTTATTGTTAACAGTCTTTGGCATGATAGCAGCTTTAAAAAGAAGCTGCTTCAGAGAGGAGACTCTGAAAATAATATACCTGTCTGTGTCTACTACAGGTAAACAGAGCCCCTTCCTGCAGGAAAATCACTGTTTCCATTCTTCTGTGGTGATTTGCCAAATAGGCTGGATGGGAAGAACTTCCCTGCCCTGTTCTTTGCTCCCATCTCTGCTGTGGCTCTTGCCAGAAGGCTCAGCTGCAGTCTTGGCTGGAGATGCTCTGCTGCTCATGGCAATGATAACCCTGACAAAACACTGTTGACTCAAATCAGACCAGCCTCCTCTCTGTAAAAACAAAACTTCCAAGTGAGAAATAAGTCTGATCACTTTAATCTCTTCATGTATTCCTTGGTGCCTTTCCCTTTAAATTAAAGCACACATCTTGATCTTCTGTCTTACTTGGAAATGGAAATCTGAAGGAGTGGTGGGGGGGAGTGGAGAAATAATGATGAAGGAAGAGATAAATGTAGCAAAGGTGGAAGTGATAGTTTATTCATGGCGTTACATCTCTGTTATCTTGATCTGGCCTACTTGAAGACTGTTTTCTTTCCCATCCAAGCTCCTTTGATGAGTGTTGATAGTTCTCTCCCACTGCTGTAGCCATGGCCCGATCCTCTCGCCCCACTTCCCTTACAGTCAACATCCACAGGATGTACATTATAATTCATGTGGATGGAAGTAGAAGCAGCAAAAAATAGCCTTCCCTGGCATAGTAGGCAAACGATCCATCTGTTTTCCACCAGCTCCCACATCTCCTGTTTCTGAAGTTGCTGCACCTATTTTGCAGCTGACTGCCAGGCTCCCACTATCGTGCTGGAATCAACAACCCAGAGATTCTCTTCCACATTTTATTACCTTTCATTCCAGGAACAACCCCATAAGCCCAACATATTTCTTCAGTTCTGCTGGTTTTGATTAGTGCCCTTTGATACAGGTAAGTATGAGATTAGATTTGTTGTTTTGTTGAGAAACTTTCAGAGGCAAAGCAATGCTGAGATAGCTTTCTGTTCTTGCTGCCAATTTTCTCATGCTGTTGAAGAATTCATTTAGGCTTAGATTTGAGGCAGGGTTTGTTGAGTTTTTTCCCTCTCTGATATGGCTAACACCAACTATTAAACAAAGTCGTGAGCCAGTCTGTCAAAATCATTATTAGCTTAAAGTTCATAAGCCTTTAATAAACATGTTATTGACTTGAGGCTTTGCAGCCTGCTTGGGCTTTTCAGGCTTTTCTGTGTAACCTCTGCTGGAGGCCTTCTTTAATGGAAGCTGACTCCAAGGTAATTGGTTGTTTTCAAAAGCTATGACTTTAAATAGAGCATCATGAGATTTGCAATAAAATTGCAAGGATTGGCAATGCCGAGTCTCATATTCTAGAACCTTTACAGTATTTTAAGTGCTTTTGTGAGACATTTAGAGTGGCAGTTCCCCCCGCCCCTTTCCCCTTAGCTGCCTCATTTGAAGCAGCAGTTGACACAGCTTGCAACATGGCTCTGTGAAGGTTCACAGGACTCCAGCTTCTTTCCTATGTGACCCAGAGGTTCTGTCCCCTGAAATGTGCCAGAGGGACAAGAGGTTACTTTGAGAAACAGCCTGCAGTTTTCCCAGACTCTGCTCCTCAGCTTCTCTAACAAATCAGTAGCTGAGGTAATGGCACTGTGGGTTTGTACATCTTTTGCAAAAGCCCAATGCCTAAGCTAATAAACTCAAGAAATTTTGTCACAACCTCATTTACCTATCAGGTTTCCTTCTGTCACTGCTTTAGGAGCATCACTCGAGACTATTTGGCAGTGTAAAGACCTTACACTGAAGCAGAACCAAAGGACTTCCTCAGCAGTGTACAAAGAATTTAATTTGCTTGAAGGTTTTCTGAGAGCAGCAAAGTGCATGCATTACTTTTTGGCAGATTAGCATTGTGCTTCTACTCACTTGCATTGTGAATAGCGTTAGGTATGAGGCAAATGCCATTTAAGTCATGCTGCTCTGTTTTAAGGCACTTCTTCCCCACTCCCTCCTATTATCAAGCTAAAGAAAAAATTCCTTTCCTTCCAGGTAACTTTTTCTCAGTTGCAATGTAACAATAATGAGTCATTACAAGAGTCATTACATTATGACCTTTTCAGACTATGTTAAACATTCATAGTAATACAAGGTATTCTGCTGTAGCTCATTATAATGTCCTTTAGGAGGTCTGGGTTTGAGTCAAGAGTAGTTGAGCCTATAGAAAACTCCTGTGAAAACCAAGGAGAACATAAGGGTTGCAGTGAAGTGCTACCAGAAGATATTTTTCCTAGTGGAGATAGAACTGGAGATCAGTCAGGTTATTCCCAGTCCATTGGATCTCCTGCATCCCCCACTAGAGCTTCTCACGGAACTGCTGCCTACCCCAGAGCTTGCTTGGTGGATTTTTCACTTTGAGTAGGTGCTTGTAGGAGTAAGCAGAGGCAAGCAGAGGCTGCTGCTGTAGCTCAACAGATATTCCTGGGGAGGCCCAAGGTCAACTATTTTCTTCAAAGCCAGCAGAGGTAGTTTTTCATACTCTAGGTAAGTGTCCTCTGCTTTGGAACACATCCTTGTTAGCTTTTTGAGATCATCCTTTGTTCCTCCCCAGTCATTTACTTCTTAAAGGAGGCACATTTCAAATCCCTATGTCTTTCTGGGTTTGATAGTGATTTATTGTTGTTATTGAAAACTTAGAGTCTTTTACATGGTCTGCAATTAAAATAGGAACAGAAACTCTCTAGAAAGTAGTGCTCTTCAATAGCAGAAACTGTGAAACAAGGCAAGGGAGAGCAGACAAGTCACCAAATGGCCGGGCAACCCATTTGCTGCACAGCTATGCAGAAGCCTTTAGTATTTGCCTCAAAGTGTTGAAATGGAAAAAATAACCATTTCCCTACCTGATCCAACCACCCTTATTTTAACCCGGTCCTGTGCCATACCTTAAACTGAAAAGTATATTTGTACACAGCCAAAACCGTGATTTTCCCAGTGACAGAGCACACCACAGAAAGTGATATTTCCTTTGTTAGTCATTTCTAATGTATCATAGAATCATAGGATACTTAGGGTCAGAAAGGACCTTAAGATCATCTAGTTCCAACCCCCCTGCCATAAGCAGGGACACCTCACACTAAACCATGTCACACAAGGCTTTGTCCAGGCTGACCTTGAACACTGCCAGGGATGGAGCACTCACAACTTCCTTGGGCAACCCATTCCAGTGCCTCACCACCCTAACAGGAAAGAATTTCTTCCTTATATCCAACCTAAACCTCCCCTGTTTAAGTTTGAACCCATTACCCCTTGTCCTGTCACTACAGTCCCTAATGAAGAGCCCCTCCCCAGCATCCCTATAGGCCCCCTTCAGATACTGGAAGGCTGCTGTGAGGTCTCCACGCAGCCTTCTCTCCTCCAGGCTGAACAGTCCCAACTCTCCCAGCCTGTCTTCATACAGGAGATGCTCCAGTCCCCTGATCATCCTCATGGCCCTCCTCTGGACTTGTTCCAACAGCTCCATGTCCTTTTTATGTTGAGGACACCAGAACTGCACACAATACAGCAGGTGAGGTCTCACGAGAGCAGAGCAGAGGGGCAAGATCACCTCCCTCAACCTGCTGGTCACGCTCCTTTTGATGCAGCCCAGGATACAGTTGGCTTTCTGGGCTGCAAGCGCACACTGAAGCCGGCTCATGTTCGATGGTTCTGGCTGCAATACAGTCAGTGTTAATACCTTCACAGTGACTCCTGCTTAACCTAGCTGGATGTGCAGTTGAAATGGCAGGCAGATGTACACCAGCTCTTCCCTGTATGTCATAGGTTTTTTTTTCAGAAATGTAATTTAAAGCACAATTGACATTTGGGATGAATATGAAACATTCAGCATCAGCAATAGAAGAGGCCTGGCTTTGGCTTAATATAACCAGAGACTATGGTAGACTGGTCTCAGGAGCAAGGAGGCAGCGGGGCTTGTGTCACCAGCTCTTTCGGCTTGCACCAAATCACTCCAAGGATGCCCCTGGAGGAGTCTTCTTCCAAGCATCAGGTTACAAGTTTACCAAGACTGTCACTCTTAGTAAAGATGGGGGAGACTGTAATTGGTTTCATTTTATACAAATGTAGTGTGACTGATGAATTGCAAATTTGGTGAAGCATCAAGTACCCCAAGTGCAATAAAGAAACATAATTTACCTTTTAATTCAAATTTCATTCAAGAACACTTTTTGTTTTATATTTCAGGTTTATTTTTCTGTCTCTTTTTTGTCTAGTTTTTAAGTTGGAAGCTGCCTCAGCATGTTACATATACTCCTGTAGTGGCATTTTTTAGCTAAGCTCAAGGGAAGTTTTAGAGTTTGCTGCCTCCTGAGAGCATAACTCAGTAAGACAGTGGCTTCGTCGGCGAAGTCAATGCAGGAGCCTTCTGGCTCTGTACATCTGCCTGCTACCACTGAGGTTTTGGCAGTACGACTGTTGGCACGGCTGAACTGCTGAGCCATCACTGAAAAAATCTGTGTAGAAAAACAGCTCCACAGGAAAAAGAGAACTGGGTATTGTTACACTGGATCAATTCAATGATGTGTTTTGTAGGATGGTGGCACAAAAAGTTATGGTGGCTAGCTGGGGTGTGAGTCCAGGTGAGTGGGACCTGTTAAACCTCAGCTTAGTGCCATAGCCAGCTGTCTGTCAAATGCCACATTCCTGCCACTCAGACATCTTGAGTTAGTTTAAGCACTAACAGTGGGAGTGTATTATGGAAATACCATAAGCCAAGACACAATTACAGGCTTCTATGACTTCCATCAGTTGTTGCATATTCCCCAAGTTAAAGTTATAATATTAAAGTAAGTTCACCTTATGAAGTTCAACAAAGCCAAGTGCAAGGTCCTGCACATGAGTCAGGGCGGGCCCAAATACAAGTACAGGTTGGATGGAGGATGTATTCATAGCAGCCCTGAGGAGAAGGACTTGGGGATGTTGATCAGTGAGAACACGAGCCAGCAGTGTGCTCACAGTCCAGAAAGCCAACCATATCCTGGGCTGCATCAAAAGGAGCATGACCAGCAGGTCAAAGGAGGTGATCCTGCCCCTCTACTCTGCTCTTGTGAGACCCCACCTGAAGCACTGCAGCCAGCTGTGGGGCTTCCAAGGAAAGGGAGGCGGACCTGCTTGAGCAAGTCTGAGTAGGGCCATGAAGATGCGGAGTTGGAACTAGGTGATCTTTAAGGTCTCTTCTAGTCCAAGCCATTCTATGATTCTGGGATTCTATGAAATGTTAAATTAATCAGACCAATTACTGCATTCATTTTCAGAAAGATGTCTAGCTGCTGGCATTTGTGGATCTGCTTCATCTGGGAGATGCAGTGCTGCAGAGTGTGGATACATCCCTTGGAAAAAGAGACATTTTAGTGCTGTCCTTTAAAGCTTTTCTTCTCTTTAAATACACTCCTAACAAAAACACTTTCTGGAAGCTATTCAGTGCTGGTTGAAAGCAGAAGATGTGTTTATGCTGCAGGTTGTTAAATGTATTTACAGCTTTTTTGGGGAGCTTAGTGGGAACTGTACTGTGGTTATTTACTGGTCTGCTTCAAAGCTGCTGGTTAAAATTAAAGAAAATCTACTGCCATGATTTGCAAAAACAATTATAGATTGCTTGTGTTACAGTTTACTTATGAGAGGCAATTTGAGTGAAGCCCATCGCATGTTGGTAGCTGTAGTATGCCAGGAGAAAACATGTAGTTTGTGATATTCATATAACCAGTATGAATGCATCTGCAGTTTCTTAAGGTGTAACAGTAGTCTTTTTTTTTTTTTTTTAAATGATTTCTCAATTTCCTTTCTGATTTCTCAGGCCTTGCCAAAGGGACTGAAGACTCTGGTTTCACATTTGNATTCATCTTCAGTTTTTTAAGGTGTAACAGTAGTTTTTTTTTTTTTTTTTTTAAATGATTTCTCAATTTCCTTTCTGATTTCTCAGGCCTTGCCAAAGGGACTGAAGACTCTGGTTTCACATTTGAGTCAATGGTGGCAACTTCAGCTGGTGCCTTCCAGCCAGTTTTTCCTGCCCTAAGCTGTGCAAATGCAGGTGTTTTCCACTATTGTGAACTATTGCCAGGAACTTACAGGCAGAAAAATAATTTTGAAAAACAAAAAAATATTGGAAAAAAGAGCATTAGAGCCAGTACTGATGGGTCCCTGTAAGCAGTAGTTTTAAGCAGCGCTTCCCCAGATTCCCCTTCTTCTGTCAGCTTGCACAAGATGATCAAGTTGGCAAAAAAAGACTCGTGAGTCCAACTGACCATGGGCAGTATGCAATGTGGGAAGCCCTATGAAGACAGAAAGACCTGCTCCTGAATGCTGCTTATGCTCCCTCACTACAGCAGCGGTTCTTTTGCACTTTGTCCACATTTTTTCTGTTCGCTAGGAGCCTTGCTTTCTGCTTTTTGATTTCTCTCCTCTGAAGTGGCCAGACAGAAAAAAAGCACCTCCAGGTGACTGGTTACTTGCCCTGCATAGAGAGTTGGAGTCTGAACTAGAAAGCGTAGTTTGCCAGCAACTCTTCCTGTGGGTATGTTCATCTGAAAGCACAGTCCTTACAGTTATCAGTAAGTGCAACTGTCTTCACATGCAGGATGTTCCTGCTCAGTCTGGTGACTGTAGTGGCAAAGTCACAGCATTTCTGAAAAACAAAGGCTGTTGAATAAATGAAAGTACATAACAAGAAGTAGAATTTGTAGGTCATACAGGCAGCTAGCTAGATTATAATGTGTGTGAGAATGTGTATGTAATTATGTTGTTTCAAAAGATGAGCTAGCTCTCTAGGGCAGGGACTTTCCTTGCACCATATTTAATTTTATTCTCCACATAAAAATATATTGTTGGAATTCATTCAGTGTCTTCAGTGGTATTTTAGTTTTCCATTCAGAAAGGGTAAATTAACAGTTGGACAATGGAAGTAATTTTCTGCTGTTTGGTACTGATGCTGGGAAGTGGAATACTGTGTTTGGGTTTAGTTCTCTCACTTCAAGAGAGACAAAACTCAAGGAGAGAGAGTTCTGAATGAGATTTCAAACAGGTAACCACAGAGCAAAGATTGAAAGAATTGGCTTGGTTAGGGTAAAAAAAAAAAAAAAGGAAACGAGAAAGGACATTAGTCTTTGATACACAAAATGTCAGTATTTAAGTGACAGTGATCAATGGCTTGCCATAATTTCTAGAGGAAACAAATCAATCTAATGTGCCACAGAGGTGATTTAGGCTAAAAGACTGTAAAACCTTTCCATTACTGAGATGGTAAAGCATCATCAGCGGCTACCTGAGGGTTACTCAATGAATTATCTTCACTAGAGGTGAGAACAGCTTAGATAATCATCAGTCATAGGCGCTCTGCGTGCACTTGATCCTGCCTTACAGTAGGAAGTCGAACGAGTTCATCTCTGAATTCTTCAGCCCCATATTTCTATGTTTTTATACATAAATAAAAAAACCCTACAGCACCCTGTGGCTAAAACAGAGGACTTTGTTAGATCACTGTCTGCTTTCCGTGTCTAATTTTATCTCTGTCTGCACTTGGTCTTGCTCTACCTCCGGCCACATGTTCTTGCCCACTTCCTTGTGACAGTTCTCCTACAGCTGTGTGGTGACCTAGACTACAATGCTGACCCAACAGGAAAGCAACCCAGTAAGAGAGATTAGTTTAATGTAATTTATTCCACTCACGTAGTCATTTAGTAGATACAATGCAAACATGTAGAGTGGTGATAGCTTATACTTACGTACTCTGTCGGGAATGTTGATTAATGGACAATGCAGGGTACAGGACTGAGTCTTCTGAAATTTTCTCCAGATCTAATAATGACTTGGGGAAGTCACTTAACAATCTTATCTTCTTTCCTCATCTGCAAAATAAAACTGCTTGTCTACCTTGCAAGAACCATTGTACAGCACTTCACATTAAGTTGTAAGAGTGGGTGAAAGTCTGCAAGTACTGGATTTTTTTTAAAGATCAAAACAGTGTTTTCTGATAATTGTGGTACAAAATTAACTTGAGCTGACATGAATTCTTATCTCTATATGCCAAATCATTTGTGTTCTGTGAATGTAGAAGGTAGACTCAGGGAATCCACTCAAAGAGGAATTTCTTAGACGTTTATCACATGGAACGCCGCCTGTATTTTCTCATTTTTATTCTCCCCATATAAGGAGAGGATTAATATTTTCCCAGCTGTTTTTGCCTGCACTCTGGAGCAGTTTATGGTCAAAGTGCACTGAACACTATGGAAAGGCTGCAAAGATTTGAACATATAAAAAACGCAGGGCATAATCAGGGGACTGCAATCATGCTGTCTTTCTCCTGCCCAGAGAACTGGAGAGTTCAGAGCCGTTTGAGCTGTAAACACACTGTGTCATCCCTCCTTAGGCTCTAACAACAACATGAAAGCCCTGATCGGTGGTTTTGGCACATTTTCCTGAAGCCTCGTTGGTGTAGAATGTACTAAGCCAAAGGAATAAGCAGCTTTTGATCCTGTGTAGCTCCAATGGGAACAAAACTCTGGAATACAAACACAAGTTCAGGTTGGTTTTAGGAAGCAGTGCTTGGCAGCCCATGCAGAAAAGTGTTGTACTTTTCTCTGCTGGCCATGGACTGTGTGTTGGTAGGATGTGTCTTGTAAATATGTCTGATAAAGTGTAGGCTTCTTCCTGGACTGCTTGAGCATTTATATATGGATGATAGAGTATGGTCACCTAGGGGTTTTGAAACACAAAGAAGTCAGGTTGACCCTCATAAATAAACACTTCTGTCAAATGCAGCAGTAAATACTGAGCTGCTGTCAGTGGCTACCTGTCCTCAGACTTTATACTTGCACAATGCTTTAATCTGTATTTTGGCCAACATGGTGCAGACATCCTGGATTATAATTTGAAGCTGATGCTATTCAAGACTTCACTGGAATTTTGCTGTTTGATTCTTCCTGAAGTTAATATCTAATTTACGGTGCATTGTCACTGCTGGCTTGTAGTTACCGACTCTTGCAGTCTTCCTCTGTAGTCATGCACTGATTTGCATTTTCTTTAAAACCTGCCTTGCAAGACTATGGATTATGGAAATACTTAAAAATTTTGGTCTTACTGTAAAAAAGGTTAATTTGCAGCTCTGTCAGTTGCAAAGAAAAGATTAAGCACGTGATTTGTGAAAGCTTTGAAACTAGATAAAATTGGAGAAAAAAGACGTAGGAATCTTTAAGCTCTCCTTATATGAACACTGCCATCGTTGCTGAATAGTTTGAAGTGGTAACTCATGTTATGTTGATTGATTCCATATAATATTCATTTGTTAAATATCTCTCGGTGTGTTTGGCTGTGTTTTTATTCGGTGCCAGCTTCCAGACTTAAAATGAATGACTCCAGGCTCTGGATTTTTTTTTCCATTGACAACAGTATATTCCAATATAGACAAAAATATTAGTAACAAAAAGCTTTTCTTTTGTCTTCCTGATCTTATTGATAATGACTTTAAGTATATCGGTAACTTCTTTCCTATCCTTAGATTTCCTGAGTAATATCTGTAAATGTAATTAGTGGGTTGCTTAGCCATACTTTGCATTCTCTTCTGAAAGGTACTAACCAAAACAAGTTCTTAGTATAATCCCCCTAGCTTCACGTCTGTGCCTCTGTATCAAGAAAGTATTAGGTCATAGCTGTTCTTGAAATACAGTTGAACCTCATCTGGATTTTCTGGTCAATTGTTTGTATTTATGGTGAGCCCTAGGAAATCCAGCAAGAGCTCTCTACAAGATTGCAGTGAGAGAGGGCCATGTCACAGACAGCCCCCATGTGCAGTTTTAAGGATTTCCTATGGAATTTTGTTAATGAAAGATTTGCTAACTTTGAAGTAACCAGAAATAAATGTAGCTTCAGAAGTCACTAGCAAATCTAAGTGAACTCAAAGGCCTCTTAGTTTCACTAAACTGTAGTCTTGACAGCTGCTCTTCTTTTCATGAGTTCTGATTTAACCCTTTTTTTTCTCTCTTTGGGAGAGAAATCAGAAGGTTACTACATGTCATGAACCGCCATCAAAATGCAATATAAATTCTGAATAGGTTTAATTTAGCAGCATCTTTTTGTTAGTTATTTTGTGACTCTGTTAATATGCCATTGTTAACTCGATTTTTATGTAAGCAAACTTTCCTGTTTAAAAAGTAAAAAGTAATTGTTCCTATGTATTTCTTACCAGGCAAATGTAAATGTGATAATGCAGCAAGAGAGCTATCTTGCTTTTAATGTAAGGTCTCTAGACAATACTTCACTACAGGGTGTAGGCATACTGTTAGGGGATCATATTTCCATAAAACAACAGAAGCTTAAGTTAGTACATTAGGTTTGCTAAAACACATTTGCTTCCACATCATGTTTTCATTGGATACAATCAAATACTCTATCATTCAGATAACAATGTGTGTCAGCAAGTAATTGTATTTGCAAATTTCAGCCCGTAATTATGTGAGTATATGCAAAATTACAAGCAAGGAAAAGGGTAACCCAGTTGAGACTGAAAATTGGGCTTATTATTTATACATGCTTTTTGAAACAGAGAGGGAAAGGCAACACTTTCCCTGGAAGAATAAAGTTAGTATGGTGTTGGCGTTGCTCTTTAATGTGCCAGTAAAATGGACTACTTTTCATTATTATTTTAATCCTTTTCCAGTCGAAGTCTTTTTTCTTGTACAGTGACAGGAACTATTTGAGAACAAATTGAGAAATAAGAGCTGTAATGATATTAAGGCTTTGCTTTTGCTTAGAAATTAATATTTAACAGCTGAGGTGAAGAGGCTGGAAAATAAGTAAAACAAAACCTCAAAAGCAAGAAGATAACCTTACCTGTCATTATTCAAGTGAATCTACAGCATAGGACCTTTGTCATACAGCTGTTCATGAGAATAGTGAGTTAGTAGTATACCATTTGCATGCTCCCCTAAAAGAGTAGGAATTCCGCAGGTTTTGGGGGATGTTCTGAAAGTACAAATGGGCCTAAAACCATCTTCACCACCACATTTCACAATGTACATTTCTGATCTGAAAAAGAAAAACGTGGTTTAGGGTGAAAGATCAGTGTTCTAAACACCAAACACCCCTTGCTTCCTTCAGTTTTTTCTATATCGACTATGAGCCCCCTGATTAAAACTGGAAAGGGAGGGGAAAAGGGGACCATGCCCCTATGGCTGTGGTTGGTGCTGCCTTGGAGTGGGTTGGAGAGACTGTTTCAGAGGGACTGGGAGCTGCTTTGCCTTCAGGCCACCACACACCAGCTCAACACTACTCCTAGGAGCTAGGGTCTGAGCTGAGATCTCTCTGATTCCATGCTCAGTAGCACTGGGTGGTCAGTTTGGGTCTATTTTTAGTATATGATTAAGGATTACGTGTTTCAGCTGTCCACACCTTTTGTGTAACACCAAACTTGTTTCCCCATTTACAGTCTGAGCTGACTGGGAAACATGAGTGGAAAAGGTTTCTGAAATCTGTGGTTTCTTAACATCTGAATAGTAAGGTTTGGTTTAGGTTTGAGGCAGTCTGACACAGAAGGCTCGCTTATTGCAGAGTATGTCTCTGGAGTTTAATTTCCTTTGTATGCCACATTCCTCAGAGCAAATAAGGAGTGTGAGTTTTGAAATGATTTAGAAGGATTTTTCCCAAACCTCAACAAAATCTGTGATCTCATTGTTCATAACTTGCTTTGTTCAATTCCATACTTGGACTTCGCGTGACAGTCATTGCCAGTGCACTTCTCACAGCTCTGTTAAGTCTACATACATAGTTCATTCTGTCAAAGATGTTTTTTCTCATCCTTTCTTGTTAGTGCAGTAAACAGTTTTCACCGCTACGGCAAAGCAAACTCTTTTGTAAAGGGTTATTTGTTGTGACAGCTTCAATCTTTACCTGTTTCTCCAGTGAAACATCGGAAAAATTGTCTTCATATTTGAATGCGTGTTTTGTATATTGCACTACACGAAAGTGATGTATTTATTTTGATTCTAGTAGAGTAAGTTTTTACTTCTGTCTCATCTGCTGATAATATTTAGCCTGATTCTCTGCTGTGGTACTTCATACTCCTTTAGCAGGAGCTGTTCGCTTATGCTTTTCACCTCCAGGAGCTGCTCCTCTCCTTGTGTAATGGGATCCCATTACACAAGGCACAGTGCAAACATATACAGAGAGGTACTGTTTGGCCTGAAAAGGCTGCAGTCTAAAAATTAGCTTGATGATGTCTAGACAAGACTGTAAGTATTTAGTACCTTTATAGTGCTTTGCATCTTCAAAGCACTCTGCAAACATTAACCAATTAACATAACTGTGCCATCTGTTTTGATGTTTACGTTTTGTGCAGGCAAAATTCCTGCTTTGCTTTATTACCTCTTGCAGGTATGTGGCTGTCATTATTATGGCTCTTTAGAGGATGGTGAAGTCAGGTCCCTGCATGTCTACAGTAGCATTTTGCCTTGAAACTCAAAGCCAGCGCCACTGGGGGCCCCTCTCTGGCCTGCCTACAGCAGTTGGGATGATTTCTCTCTGAAATTTCAGCCTCAAGTCTCTAGAAATTGTTGTTCCCATGGCTGCTGGAGGCCGCTGCCTCTCTTGTCACTTTGCTGCTCAACTTAACTGTTTTCTCCCTGACCACAGACAGGCAGAGACACATCAGGCAGTGTGAGCGCTTCTGCACAGAATGCTGTTGGATAGGGAGTTGAAACACCAGCTTGGGCAGACGGTAGAAACCATATACTGAAAAGAAGGGGAAGCCTTTACACAGCATTTTTTGTTGTCATTTTTCTCTCCAACTTCCTGCGTGGCTACCAGAAATGTCATTTTTATTCTTCTTTTTCCAACTGGATAATGGAGATCCTGTGTGTAATTGAGGGATTGTGCTGATTGAACCAGTGTCCATTTTCCATTTCAGTTTAAATTTCTTTCTAACGATTTAGGCAGAGTCTGCTTTAAGACTGATTTAAACCAAAACACTAGTAGCACTGACAACTATCAGAGCTGCAAAATCTGAAACCAAAACCTGCTCTTCATTTATGTCTCATTTTTCTTTTATTTTCAACTCCTTCCCATTTCAGTGTTCCACTGCCTGACTGGTGTTTCAGGTAGATCACACAATCTAAAGCTACCTTTACTCTCAAGTTATTGCAACTTTATTTTGCAGAATGGTTGTAACGAAACAGTGCTCTGCTGTCAGCAGGGAGCGATGGGCAGTGTTTTGATTTAGGGGAGAAGTGCAAAGACGATCCGTGAGAGAAGTGGATCGTGAGAGATGTGAAGTGAGGCAGTGTGCTGGCAGACTGTTGCGTCAGTCAAGGAGTCATCATTTAAATCTCAGATTAAGCTCAGATTATGTTGTGCTATGCCATCTTGTGGGAATCGGCCATGACCAAGAGGAGACGTGGCAACTGCTGAGCGGCAGGAAAGGCCTGCTGTAGTTGCACCTCGTTTCTGAATTCCTCTGCACAGAGAGGCAGACATCACGCACGGTCCTGGAAGAAGCTCTTTCACAAACTCCGTGTCTGGCATAGTTCACACCATGGTTTCAAAGTGTGACCTCAAGGCGTTTGCAGGGAATATCTTTTATAAAGACCATAACGAATGTGCAAGAGACTCACAGACAAATTTGCAATTAATAAACCAACAAACCTGGAACATTAGGATATAAATATGGTGAAAAGACAGACTTGGACAGCCCTATATGGCGGGTGTGGCTTTCCTTCACACTGAATATTTTTGCAAGATTTGTTTGTTTGCGTACTTGCTTCTGGTAGAGACATTTTTCTATGCTTGCAGGCGAGGATATGGCAGTGGGAACAAAGCTCTGACAAAGTGGAAGCCTCTTTTGTCAGACTGTGGCATCAGAAAAACTCATGTCAAATGCTACCGGGATCTGATTGGAAGCCTTTCCAGAAAGATTGAAGGTTTCGTAACAGATAGGCTACAGAATTGGTTTAGAAAAGGATTATGTCCTGTGGCATCCGTGGGGTGACGTGAGACAGCTGCAATTACTCGCCTTGAACAGAGCCTCTCACTTGGCAGAGCAAGTCTGAAAGGAGCCAGAGTCCTGAGCAACTGGCTCTGGGTGGCCCTGCTTGAGCTGGGGGTTTGGACAAGATGACCCCTGAGGTCCCTTCCAACCTTAACCCTTCTGTGAACCAGCGATTCAGAGCCTTCCTATTATTCCTCCTATTTCTTCCTAAAGGTTCCTCCTGCTGGTTTGGTTTCTTTCATGTATATACACTGCAGTCCCTTCTGTAGGTTATTCTGGGAAGGAAGAATATGAAGAAAGAGAATTACAGACATTGTTACAAAGTTAAGCGCAGCCAGTTTTACAAGATAGAAGACTGCCTCTTATAAACCGCTGAGCATCGTTCACTCAGATGGAAGGAATTACACTGAGAGCATGCAGCACTGTAGATTCTGGCTGTTACACAGAGAATCCCACAGCAATCAGAGTGAATTTTGCATCTGACTAACTCAATAGAGATAAGTTGTAAGACTCTCTTCTCTGTGATTGCCCTTATTAGTCCAAACATTTCCCTTCTCCCAAAAACCAGAACATGTTCAACAGCATTTCTGTATTCATTAAAGGAAAATCTTTCATATATTTAATATAGATACATCAGTCAGCTGAGATGTGGTTCTTCCAGCTTTTTACCTCCTTACTGACCCATATCGCATCTGCCCTTTTAGTCCTAGTCTCTCCTTCACCCGTAGTATTTGGGGGATGAAACTGCAGTATCGGTTTCTTCAGAGGTCCCACACTGCGGCAGGGAACTTGGAAATTTACAAGTAATTTTGTTTTATTCTCTAAAGTGATTGTGATACGCAATTAATAGCCTAACATCTCACATGAAGAAAAAGGGAGGAGGTTTCTCTTACTGCAGCAACATGATGAAGTTTCTGAAAGTCTGTGTAAGATGAAAAATATTTGCATGTAGGCACAGAGGGAAGCACTGTGCAAGCATCTAATTGCAACACTCCCTGCTGACTGTTTTTAATGTCTGTTGGTTTTATTAAGCATTCTTAATAAGAAGCTACACTTCTGCTTAGGCAAAAAGTATAATAAAACCAGCAGTTTCAAGTCTCAGATTATTGAAGTGCAGACAGTTGGGAAAACCTGCCTGGATGCAGTAACCTAGGTGAATTTGTTCCACCAGTGGAAAAGGATAATAAATTGCGTTTGCGGTCCTGTATTGGCTGACCTGCCTTTTGCATGCGTGAGTGTGTGCACGTGCGTTACATCTTGAGGTTTTGGTTTCATGTGTATATTATGCATTGTATATGAGGGATAACATTTGCATGACAAATTGTGGGTTTGTATGGGATGGTGTTTTAAAATCCTGTACTTTTAGGTATTTTCAAGGAACTGTGCCAGAGGAGGTGAAGAGGGGATCTGCTGGTGACCTCTCACTGCAAGTGACTTCCTTGAAAATGCGTCAGACATAAAATGGTGGCGGTTCAGTCCTAGATCAGAATGCTATATAAAAGTGGCATAATTTTCTAGATTGCGATATGGTAGCCATGTGTCATTTATCCCATTAAATTGATTCATGGCTTTGGAGAGAGAGACACGTTTTCTTCTAGCATGGGAAGAATCCAGATTTACAAATCTTTAATGATGCACCATTTCTGGTTGGGGAGAAATTACTGGGGATTGTTATTGGTTGTTTTAGTAACTCCTCCTGACCTCTTCACACGTCCAGCCTGGCTCTGGCCAAGTCTGTGCTAACCTGTGGCTTTGCTAAGGACAGTAACTAGTAATGAAATAGTTTTTACACTCTTTAGTGCTTATCTCAGGTAGGTTTCAGTGGCATGCATGAAGCAAGATGCAGTACTATATAGTTTTATCAGCCCTCACTTTAAATTGCCTTTTAAAATGCATTATTGGCTTTGTCTTTGTAATTAATGTTTCCATCCCCACTTGTGGCTCAGAAGCCTTTATACTGGGCTACATGATGGCTGACTTGTTCCACACAAATCTCATAGTTCAATTCTCACAACAGGCTAAATATTTCGCTTAAGGTAATTACCTGACTTCAAAGGAACTTTCATAGAAAAGTAATAATATCAAAAAGAACCTATATGCTATAAATAGGGTATAAAATTCCACATTAAAGGTGTGTGTATATTGCAGGAATCTTCAGAGCGGTGTGAAATATAATTAGGGCCTTCTACTGAGGCATAAAATTCTCAGTAATACGTGCTAATCTTATTTGCTTGGAATGAGGTGGGAATATACCTATCAAGACATCTTCTGAAATACTTGAATTCTTTACATCTGAGTTTCCAGTCATACTTGTCTGGCTTGATGCTTTCTTCCTCAGAATTTTTCCATCCTTCAAGGTTTATTTGTGAATAGGCACTCTCCTCTAAACAGGCAAAATCAGAAGTGTGAACTTTCGGTAGGACAATTAGAATTTTTGTGAGATGTAAAATGCTTTTTGAGAAAAGAGAAAGAAGTAAAATAAGTTCAAGCATGATTAAGGTGTGTGTTCTTCACAGGGTGTGTTGATTGCCAGAGAGGACACATAGTTGAAGGCAAGTCGGGTCCTCCAAAGTAGAGCTTTTGCTGCTAAGGCCTGTTGTCTGCGGTATCTCATTCCTCCTGCAAATAGAGGTCTGTTGGAAAAGAGTATTTTTAATTAACATACAGCTTTTCCGAGGAAAACATGTTTTCTTTATGGCCTTTCTTTCCCTCTTCTTTCCCCACTCAACAACTGAAGTATTTGTCCAGAGTACATCTGCAGAAATAATGCTTTAATGGAAAGTATTGATTTTGTGCATAAGTGTTAATACACTTACTTTGTGATTACTGCAGGAATGGTCTGCTTCCAGCACTGGCTGTGCAAGCAGCTTAAAACTAAGACAAGGTATTGCTTTTGTCCAGAACAGGAATATTGCTGGTCTTTGATCTTTGGAATTTAAAGCAACGCTTTTTGCTTGGAAGGTTACTGTTAACATTGTGCATATTGACAGAGAGAGACAGTGACTCATCCAGCAAATTACTGACGTAGGGAGGAAAGGACCAGGACCAAGCTGTCCTGTCCCTTCAGCTTCCTGCTGGAACGATCACTGCCCTATCTGATTCAGCCGACTGAACATAAAATGGTTTGTAGGCAGCACTGCTTTTGGTCTGCTTAGGTATAATAAGGCTTCCAATATGTAGTCAACTCACTGCTGTTTCAGTGGGAGAAACAGAATTTAGGAGGAACATGTATGTACATGACAATTAAAACCAGAAGTTTATGCCTGTCTTGTGATTTATTACAGGACTTATAGTAACCTAAAGGAAAAACAAGTTACCTGAATTACTGTTTTACGCTAGTTCCCAAGTCATTTTCATCTTTATATTGCTGGGCAGGCTTTTGCTTTTCCAGTAAGGTCCAAAACCTTCTGAAATGTTCCTCCAGCTGTGCTTGCCACAGCCAGTTGACATTGGTAGTCATCTTTGTATCTCACTGCTAAAATAAAATCAAAGTCAAAATACCCTCACTATTTTCTTAATAATGTGTTCTGTGTAAATTCCACGTGTCAGCAGCAGTGCATACAGGTGAGGGCAAGAGCTATGCCTCTGTTATGACATGGCAAAGCTCTATGTAATGTTTTCCTGTTGAAAAAAGTCTAATGGCCTGCCATGTTGACCATATAATTTCTGAAAATCTGGAAGCTTCCAGGAGGAGACTGGGCTGTGATGTCCTCCCAGCATGCTTGCAGACAGCACGGTAACCTCTGGGGACCAGCGTCTGTGGGGCTGTCTTAGATCCTACCTGGGCACCTCACCTGGGGGGCTGTATCGGAGCAGGAGGGCTTACAAGCTTGGGGGTCTGCAGCACTTCCAGGGCTCCCCAGAAGCCTTGAAGGCTAGCCAGGGGAGGTGATGATGGAAACCCAGCTTCCCCATTCTCTGTCTTCCCTGAAGTCAAGCATACCCTCATAGTAAAGAATTTAATCCTGCAATCTAATCGAAATCTACCCTCTTTATCACCAAAGGTACAGGTTTTAAAAATTGGGATGACTGAAAAAAAGGGGGGTGTTGCCTGTGTATTTGTTTGGGGATGGGATTTTTTAAAATAGCAACTTGGATTCTAGAACTTAAGGTAACTGGACTGAATTTTTAGATAAGGAACATGTATCCACACTTACTGTGTAGAGTCATGAGATACTATTTTCAGGTTTCCCCATATTCCGATTGACCAGACATATGAATTTGATACAGGACTATTATTTTAACTTTAAAAAATTTCCTTAAATCTGGTGCCAGCAAGCTGAAGATGAAGAGGGACCTTTGCAAATAACCTAGTTCTGTTATTTAACTGAAGGAAAGTAGGATGATTGAGACCATTAGGACATGCGGGTTTTCAAGTGCCTCCTAAATTTTTTCCTTCTGACTTAACAGAACAAAATCAAGGAAAGGAGTAGTGGGTTGATATCATACAGACATAATAAATTAGGTTCCATAGCTGTTTTAATTTAGACGGGCTTTTCTATCTCTGCATCACCGTTGCATTGTTTACTGGGGAAAGAAGACAGTAATAAACAAACACAAAGACTTAGGGCTAGTGACCGCCTGCCTATCACTTAGCAACATCAATATTTTTGTGCACAAATAAAGGTCTCCAGCACAGTGCCTGCTGCCAGTATATGTGTGTGTGTGTGCGCTCACGTATGTGTGTGCCTCTGCAGTGCTGACCTTGTACGCAGAGAGATCAGTTTGTCGGTGATTGGTCACTCCTTAATTTGGATGTCTAGACATTTCAGTCCACGCGAGTGAAAGGCAGACATCTGAAGACGTGAGAAGAGATTCTAAGGGACACCAGGACCTTAAAATAATTCCTTGGCAAACTGCAAATGGATTTTGTACATTTTAAAAATACAGGGTGTAAGTGATTTAATGGAACACATGACTGAAGGCTTTATTTTTTTATTATCACAATTAATATGTTTCTTGATGTTTCTGTGGCTTTGATATAACTAAAGTAAAGCTTCCTTAAAGGTTTATCTGCAAGTGTGAGAGAGTTGATACTGTGATTGGCGTGCTGACTGGGAATGTGTTTTCTTCATTTGCTGAGAACCAGATTCTCTAGAAAATAAATGTACTATGTTTACATGAACTACCAAACCTTAATTTATAATGTTAAAACTATGGTCAAGCATGCCATCTCCCAGAATGTCCAGATTAATGGGAAATTATTGTCCACCATCTGTATTTTATTCAAAACCTCTCTAGGTATGCCAATGTGTTTATAACCACGTGTAAGAAGGGTTTGGTTCTGCCAAATGCTGACAGGCCCCCGATCCCACTGATGCCATTGGGCATGTGAATGTTTCCAGGGCATTAGCCCTATGTTTGCAAAACAGTGGCATGCACATATATTTACAAGAGCCCAAATTTTCATCTGCTCTTTAAATACATGTGCAAATGGGGCAAATGATCACCCAATTATCATTTGCACAGATGGTTGTGTTTGGGATAATGGAAATTTGTATAATAAATTAAAATTTACTTTTTGGAAAGAAAAAAAAAAAAAAACAAAAACTCCTCAACATTTAAATAGAGGAAACTGTATCTATTACCTTAAGAATATTTTTCTATAATAATAAGATCTAGAATGTGACAAATCTTGAAGGAGCTATTTATATCCTTTGGAGAACTATTTTAGTTTCCTTCGTTTTAATCCTTTCAGTCATAAATCCCAGAAAACAGCAACTGGGGTTGGAAGAGCAGCCAGCATTCAGTGGCAGGCACTCTGCAGCACTGCAGCAACAGATTTTTTTGAAAACAATGTGAAGTAGCTCGATTTCAGTACTGGTATCCTATGTCCAGTATCAGAGTATTCCCATGTGGGAACAGCTATAGCAGCATCACAGAGAACCTTCTATAGATGTGTCTGTATTGCAGGCGCATGTATTGCTAGTGTAAACTCTTCAGGTAAGAGTCATGCCTATAACTGAATCAAGTGTACTTAAACAGAAACAACAGAGCAAATCTTAGAGCCAGTCTGTACTGGGAGCATAACCAGTACAGTGTTAGCAGAGTGGTTACCCAGCTGGCTGATGTGACACTCAGCCCCAAAAGTCTGCAAGAGCAGTTCATTTCAGCATAAAAGTCAGTTTATTTTCAGGTAATTATTTGCTTTATTTCTGGGAGGAAATAGCACATCTAGAATAGCTTTAGGTTGTCTCTCCTACAAGACTGCCTCGTTCTTTTCTGGTTTTCCTTTGCTTGCCTTTCCTAATATTTGGCTCAAATAGTAAACTACATTACCTCCTGAATTCTGTATCAGATGAAGAGTTGCCTTCCCTAGGCAAACATGCCTGGATTTGAGTGGATGTGGTGGCAGAGGAAGAACCCACACAGCCATGTGATGGCAAAGCACTAACACTGACAGGTCTCTAGATGTTTTAAGTAGTGTTCCCCAGGGTAAATCAGTCCGATTTTTAGAGTCAGGCCACAGTTACTATATATTCCTTCCCCTCTCCAGCAAAGTTTGTCTTTATGCAAATATTAAAATACATTCAGACCCTAAGTCTAACTTGTACTGCTGATCGAGCTTCTCTTGAAAGACCAGGAGGGCATTTAAAAGCAGGGAAGAAAGTGTTGGGGTTTTTTTGAAAACACTCTTAAAACACTCCTGTAGAACAAACTGTACTTTAAAAATCATTAACTAGGTAAAATAAACAGCAGTGGGGTTCTCCATCACTGGCATGCCCTTTTTTATGTGCTAGTGTGTTAAAATGTTTTATTTGCAGTACTACCTTCTAGTTCTTATGATTTGCTTGCATATTCCACAGTTTTCTGTGAGTTTCAACTCTGAGATGGTAGTGATTATCTGAGAACCTCAGCTTTAATCATTACACATGGTGACAAGGAAAGTAACGCAAAAAATGCCTCAGTGAGATGTTAAGGAAAGAGAAGACCATACCTCTTTTAAACAAAACTGATTCATCCCACACTTGTTGCCTTACCAGTTTCATGCCTGTTCTCACAACCCTCATGCTTTTAACCTCAGAGATGTGTGCCCAAAAAGTGATCTGGCCAGGATCAGTTTTGTCCCCCGAGGACAAGGGACATCACCCACGAAGTTTGCACCACGTCTCTTGACTCCTGCATCTGTGACGCTCTCGTTTTGGGGTGGATCTTCTCTATCCTTTGGCAGTCAAGCACATTACTGTGGTGTGTCCTTTCATTTCCGAATCGTGCTTACCTCAGCCTATGTGAATCTTAGTTTGCTGTCTGTTTCCTGGATTTGCCTGCTGTGGGTGTCTTTATGACTATAGTCAGCTCCCCTGTTTGGAGAACAGGAAGAGAAAGGAACAGCACATATAGCATGGTGCAGCCTTGCTGCTATCTTCTGTCTTGTCAGGGCACAGGCCTGCTAATGCAACTGAGGGCTTTGTAGGGCACAAGCTTCCTGTCCTGCTGCAAACACCACATTCCTTGGTGCCTAACCATTTGATTGCTGTCAGTTGCGTCCATGGTTATCAAAATGATTTGGGTTTGTTGGGTTTTATTTCCCACAACTTTGCTCTGTTGTCTTTCCTGGTGCTTTTACTGACACAC
Source organism: Agapornis roseicollis (assembly GCA_002631895.1). Lineage (NCBI taxonomy): Eukaryota > Metazoa > Chordata > Aves > Psittaciformes > Psittacidae > Agapornis > Agapornis roseicollis. Next base: position 65,912 of record NDXB01003275.1, on the reverse strand, counting down.
ATTTCTGTTCATACACTCTTCAGACCAACCTTAATATTTATGTTACAAATGCTACAAAACAGCAAAACCAAGATTCTAGTAAGAAGTATTCTAAACTATGACTTAAAGAAGTACAAATTAAGGTATAAGTTGAAAAATAAATTCATAGGATCATAGAATGGTTTTGGTTGGAAGGGACCTTCAAGATCATCCAGTTCCAACCCCCCTGCCACGGGCAGGGACGCTTTCCACTAGACCAAGTTTCTCAAAGCCCCAGCCAACCTGGCCTTGAACACAGGGATGGGGGCAGTCACAAATTATCTGAGCAACCTGCTCCAGTGTCTCACCACCCTCATAGTAAATAATTTTTTCCTAATGTTTAACCTGAATCTATCCTCTCCGAGTTTAATGCCATTCCGCCTTGTCCTACTCATACCTGCTCTTGTAAAAAGCTCCTCTCCAGCATTCTTGTCACTCCCCCTTTAGGCACTGGAAGCTGCTGTAAGGTCTCTCTGGAGCCTTCTCTTCTCCAGGCTGAACAACCCCAGCTCTCTCAGCCTGTCTTCAAAGGAGAGGTGCTCCAGCCCTTGGATCATCCTCATGACCCTCCTCTGGACTCGCTCCAACAGGTTCACGTCATTCTTGTGTTTGGGGGCTCCAGAGCTAAATGCAGTTATTTCATCTGTTGTAATGTCATGATTTTATATCAGACCGTCATTTGGGTTTGGCATACCCATAATTTGGGTCGACAGTATTACAACTAAAATGTGCCAACTAGTACATTTTAAAACATTACATCTTCTTGTAGTCTAGACATATTTTCAGCAACAGTCTAGCCATGGCTAAGGGGTCTCTGTAAGCACAACACAATTCAAATGCTGCTACTTTTGGGACAATCTTAGAGCTCAGTGGCCATGAAAACAAAATATATGAAGATTACTCATTTACTAGCCATACTGTCAAAATTGAGCAGTTGCTGCCTGATGCAGTCTCTTTGCTCCCATTCCTGTGCTGCCTCTTGTGTTTTCCTGCAGTCAAAAAATGCTTACCATTCTTCTGATCCAGTTTGCTGTGCGACTGCTCAAAGGTTTCTACCACTGCAGCAGAATGATCATTGCAGGATAGGGAATATCTAGAAGCTGTTCATCAGTCTGTCCTGGGATTTTCCTATATATGTCCCTGGGTGCATTACATCAAGAAGGAAGTACTGAGTATGTACCCAGCACCCATAATGCAACATCCTAATACTGATAAGCTTCCATTAAGGTCACTTGGTTTTGAATCTTTGGAAGCATATTATCTAGGAGTTATTCCCCTATTAGTCTCCTGAGATGCAAATGCTGAAATACTGATGGAAATTCAAACAAATTGTATTTTTCAAATAGTCTCCACGGTTTATGCATGATTTGACCAGAGATACTATTTAGCTTGGTTAACCTGGGCGTGTAACTGGGCTGGTTTGTAACCGATCAGCTTTAACGTTTGTACATCCCATTTGTCAATACTAAATTTTATGCTAGCAGACACTTAACTTTTGCAAGCATTTAGTAAAATGTATCATGTGTTCCCTTATCTGGTCCTTTGACAAGGTATTATCTAAATATGCTCCACGGAATTGTTTCACTTCCAATTCCTGTTTCTTTTTTTTTTTTTTCCTTGTCTGTAGTGTTCCCAGCAGTGCAGTAGCCAGGATTTGATTTCTGTCAGAAATCATACTGCTTCAGTCTCGTCTCTGTAAGTCTCTGCAGGGAGGTTAGAGGGTGGTTATACTCTGGCTGGTCTGGACTCAGTCCAGCATTCAATGAGAATGCAAAACCCCTTGAAAGCAGATACCTTCTCTGCAGTGATGCTGCCTTTATGCTGTGTGTACTTCAGGAAGCTTATGGTAAGTTTATATTTGCATTGAAATACTGTTATTTTTTTTAAAGGTACCGAGTCTTTTGCTCTTCTTAAAACTTGGTAAAGGAGCACATGTAACATGAACTGGGGCCTTGGCACAGCAGTGTAGTTTATTGTTGCTGCTTTGTCAGAACAGGAGTTTGATTGTCAAGGTTTTTGCTTGTAGTTCACATTAGTTTTTGCCATGAGGGGATTCCATACCTTCCTTGTTTTCTAAGGCATAGTGTGGCAGTGTAAACTTAAGCAAGATGGGCTGTCTCAGAAATCCTCAATGTCCAGGTAGAGAGGCTTTGGCCAGAAGATCCCATTTAAAACAGGCAAAGCAGCTTTTGGAGTGGATGCAGCGTTGAATTAGAGGAGTGAAGCTGTCAAGCCCAAAACTGGTTTTGTGGCCCAAGCTGCCTACCACCCAGTCTTGCAGGAGGGCTGCTGAGCTCTGCCTGCCACATAGGGCCAGCGGCTCTTGGAGGGATATGGCCTGTGGGGCAACACACGCCAACTGAGGGGACAGCAGGGGCTGTTTTGTGGCATGGGTGGGGAAGCCAGATCCCTGCTCTGCCTCTGGCAGAATACATAGAATAGTTAGGGTTGGAAAGGACCTTAAGTGCATCTAGTTCCAACCCCCCTGCCATGGGCAGGGACACCTCACCCTTGAGCAGGTTGCTCCAAGCCCCATCCAACCTGCCCTCTTGCTCTTCAGAAACTGCACCTGCTGCCTGCAGAGCTGGGCTGGTACCAGAAAGCCGGGAAGGGCAGTGCTGGAGGGGCACACGGGTAGCTCCCTAATTCAGAATGTTCCTGTGCTCACTGAAACGCCTTTTTACCCTTCCGTAGCAAAGCAAATTGACCTTAGAGCGGCTGTAAATCAGCTACTCTCTTCCCCTCCCTTCCCCCCCCAGTCAAGCTTTATCTTGCTCAGGCCGTTCAAAAATAACCGTTCGCTGCAGGCCTGCCAACGGATTTATGTCCGCGCGTTTGCAGGGCCCAGCTATTTCCGTGCGCGGCGGCCAGCGCGGCTCGCTGACATCATGAGGTGGCTATAAAAACCCGGGCCATCGCACCTCCCCGCGCACCAGCCCCTCTGTTGATCGCACTGTTTGCACTCCCTTAACAACCGTCGCCACGTCGCGCCTTCGCGTCCTGCCGGGCTCCCCCCGCCCCGGCTCCCCAGGCCGGCTGTCATGTTTCCAGAAAAAGCCATCCCCGGCGGGGGCCGGGCCGGGCCGGGCCGCGGGGCGCTCCCACCTTGGCGGCCCTTCGCCGGCAGGTGTCCCCGCCGCCGGGAACGGCCTCCGCGCTCGCCGCGGGCGGCTGTAAGGCCCGGCCCCCTCAGACCACCTTCCTTTCCTTTTCCTTTTCCTTTTCCTTTTCCTTTTCCTTTTCCTTTTCCTTTTCCTTTCCCTTTCCCTTTCCCTTTCCCTTTCCCTTTCCCTTTCCCTTTCCCCTTCCTTTTCCTTTACCTTCCTTCTGCCAACCGGTCTCACAAGGGGGGAAATGAAGTTGTTTTCTGGGTTCATGGGGGTGCTGAACAGTATTTTAAGGCTCTTTTTTTTTTCAACAGGAGGGAGAAGAGTTTCAACAACTCTCCTTATTGAAGTATTGATGTAATCCACAGAGAGGTTACCGAGGTTAGATTTTTGAACAAGACAGAGCTGTAGATACATCATTGCATAATCAGGAAGTGCAAAGTCCTGAGCTCTTATAAGGTTCAACATTTCTAGATGCTGAGACCTTCTGAAAATGTGTCCCACTGTATGAAATGACATTCCTTTCCTTCAGTTGGTGCTCAGGACAGTGGGTTCAACCCACTGCTTACCCTTTGCCTTTTACATCCACTGAAGCTTTGCTTGGTTACGGTCGCACGATGCGTGTGGGCTGCATGTGGCACTGAAGGGACTCGTGGGTGCCGTGCTGCTATGCACAGCAGCACAGGTTGTGGGGGTTTCCTTTGATGCCACTGAATTGGAAAATCTTCTTCAGCTCTGCGTGTGGCTGCGTGGGTTCTGTATATGTAAAAAGTTATTGTAATAATCGCTTTATCTCACAGCTGAAGGACTGCGTCAGAAAACTGTTAGAGGGCTGGGTTGTTGGGGATACTGGCACCAGACATCTTCTGTCAGTTTGCAGTTCTTCAGTCTGAAAATTTGGCCAGTTTCTGTTCTGCTTGGTCAGATTTACATTAAAGTTATTTTTGCTGTTACTCAGAAGTAATTTTCAGGGGAGAACTCACACTATCATTTCCCTTCCCCTTCCCATTTCTGAGGATGCTGATTTGTTAATGGTACATGAGGGTAGACAGTGCCTCTAATATTGAGATGACGGGTACTTGTCAGAACCTGAATGCATTCATGCTGAGGGACCATATACCATGGAGAAACTAAGGCTGTAAAGCTGGCTCATGTGAAGAACTATTTTTATGACATAAGAATAAGACATTCTTGTACAGAATATTTCTACAGTTGTCTATAAAGTGCTTTTGTAGGGAAGTACTGTAAGGGTGGTGAGGCATGGAATGGGTTGCCCAAGGAAGTTGTGGATACTCCATCCCTGGCAGTGTTCAAGGCCAGGTTGGACAGAGACTTGGGTGACATGGTTTAGTGTGGGTGTCCCTGCCCATGGCAGGGGGGCTGGAACTTGATGATCTTAAGGTCCTTTCCAACGCTAAATAATTCTGTGATTCTGTGATTCTATAACTATCATAGCCTATCTCATGGCCAGTAGAAAATGGAGGTATGAGGGTGGGACTGATTTGTGACAGAAATGTAGAGAAGAATCAAAAGATTCTGTAGATTCTCTGACCATTGCCATACTTCTTGGATCTCGTTGGTTCCCACCTAACATTTTGGTCCTTGGTAAACTTTTGAGTTCAAACTGGTGATGGCTCGTCATGTCCTAGTGTCACTAACATGTTTGAGGGAAGGGATGAATGGATGAAGATATGTTATCTTGAGCCTTTCTTAAATGAATGTATTCATTCTTAATTGCTCTTTCTTTAACTTTCCCTGGTGGTTCTTTTGTGTGATGAAAAGAGTATGTATATTGAATTTCATGCTGTTTGCTTTAGTGAAACACATTAGCACATGTTGAGGGGTAAATGTAAGTATGCTGTGGTATTCTGTCTTCCACAACTAACGGTACTACCTAGTTGACATTATGCGCTGTTCCTTCAAATTTCTTTACTTTGAATTACAGGGAACTCATAATGTCCTTGTCAACATGGCAACCAAAAATCTCAGTTTGCCCAACAAACTGGTAGTACTTGTAATGGTCTTCAATACCAGGGTGAAAAAGATTCAAGCACAGAACTTGGGGATGCTTTCTTTTTGTGCAGTACATATAATTAAGATTAGTGCAAAGATTCTGAAAACCCTTCTTTCTTAATTTTATTAATACGCTTGCTTTCCATTTAATCTCATCTTGTGTCCTTCTGAAGCACAATACTGACTAATCTTTTCATTTGCTTAGCCTGTTTACTAAACCCTGAGCTTCCCAGACCACCATGGATAACACATGAAGGTGACTCAGGTACAGTTTAAGAATATAGAACAACCTTGCATAAAGGGCTCAAGTGTAGTAAGTAGGAGTTATTTACAGCAATTTAAACTAATCTGTCTAACTGTGTGTGGAAGCTGACAGAGAGCCCTCGCATGAGGGGGCAGTGATATTCAGCATGGGAGCAGAGAGTGAGCTTTGCAAGGAGAGAGCTAATACGCCTTTCCTTTTGAAGCAGATGTCACTAAAATACAGAATGCCAACCATGTGAAATTTTCTGAGAGCTTTCACATAGTTTTACACATCATAAAGAGGAAAAGGCTTGCACTTCTTTGTAGACAATATTAGTACTTTTTTAATAGCTTTAGATTGCCACTCAAATTCATGGTGTTCCAATAATTACGTTAGTGTACAGACTGAACTTGAGGACCTGTATTTCAGTTTATTTACAGGTATCTTAAAATTTGCTTTTGGGGATGAGAATGGTCTTCCCGTATCTAGAAATAAATTACTTCTGGAAAGGGAGATAAGCATCCGTTTGACTGGTTTAATCCACTGAGCTTAAATAGTATTTTTTTCCCTGCAGAATACTTTTTTTGCCAACAATTTTTTTGACCTCAGATTACTCAGAGATGTGGCTCCCTGCACAAGTGGGGCCATGAAGCTTTGGCATTTGTAAAAGGTATGATTATGAAATAATAAACAATGGGGAGGGGGTGTTAAAGAAATTTGCTCTGCTACAATTACTGTTCATTTTCCTAGTTGCAGAAAACTGCTTCTTCATCCCCCGTTGCTGCTTTTGTACATACATTTTATAATGCAGGGTGAAGGCATTAGCAATGTTTATGTGCTTTTGCAGTTTTTGTTAGTATTTTAATTATCATCAATTTCTCTAATCAGACCGTGCCATTAACATTCCTCCTATTCCACGCTTAATGGGAATCAGAGTTGAGGTTTCACATGCAACAACCACATTGTTCTTTGTTCCTGGTTGTGTGTCTGGTAACAAACACACACATCCTTTTTTAGTTTGTAATTAACAGTGTTAGATTTTTTCTGAGACTACGTTAAGAAGATGAGAGAAAGTCTGTGACAAAAGGATGAGGGTACAGCCGCACAGCTGAATGTCTCGATATGGAGGACTTCTATCTCTGAGCACACAGAGTGTCCATTGCAAGTGCTACCACAACTCATACAAATGTTGCATTTCTTTGAACAACATTACTGCGGCACTGAAAAGCAAGCATGTTTTCAGCTTCATTTAATTATCATTAGTTGTCGTCTTTCTTTGAATGTCTTGCCTTCGGTAGCTCGACAGTGCCTTTTCCGTCCTCAGAATTTTCTGTGCTGTGAGCTTTGCCCTTACAAATGATTTGAACTTGTGGAAGTGGCAGGGGCAACTTTCGGAAACATGTAGCTGCCAAGTTTCCTGTGATGTGATCTTAAAATAGACCAGACTGGGAAAGAGGGGAGGACTGTCACTAAGTGCTGCTCCGCATGTCAGGACTGTTTTTACTTGATCTGTATCGGCTGGTGAACTCCTTTGCGAGCAGAAGAAAGAACCTCACCCCCACCCATTTCCTCCTTTCAGGCTATTTTGGGCTCACTGTGAAGTTCTCAGTGTACTTTCTCAGCCAGAGCAGCATTGTAAGCTCCTTCTGGTAAATCACATTTTCGGGTTGGGGGGTGGGGAGGACTGTAAGGGGAAGACAGGAATTTGTCTTTAAACAGGTTGGGGTTTTCCCCCTTTTTGTGTGTGTATGAGAGTGTGCAAGAAAATACTCCCTATATCACTAAATGGCGTGGAAATTTCCAGTATAATTTTTTTGACCAAGTTTCCCTAGATAGCTTTCTCTCAAGCTAGCAGGTGGTATTGACATTTTCTCTTCTCTGTTTTAAGGAGTCATTGAATTTAACGAAGAGCTAGTCCCAGGAAGAGGCATCAGGACCTTAAGGAATTTATGGAATACTCAAGCTGAGGATTCTTATTAGTGCATGGTTGAAAAATGGCACTGCCTAAACATATATCACTGATCTATTTCTGTAGCGAGGCGATAGCCTAATTCTTTTTTTTCCTCTGAAGTTTCCACCAGAATAGCTCAGTTGTTTTCAGTGAGATTTTCTTTGACTCCAACCACTGTGGGAGAAATCAGAATTGGAGTCCAATTTTCCATGTGGAGGTGAAGAGTTCTCCTGTCATTAGTTATGTTCATGTTCCCAGGAAAAAAAAAAAGCATCTAGAGCAGAAAAAAGAAAAAATCTAAAGATGTGGCAATGTGGGAGAACACATTCTCAGATTTCTCTGCATAGAAAACCCAGGATGATATGAAACATACACATGTAAAAGAGAAAAAGACAATGGGGGCAAGGATTGAAGAGTTTGGTTCACATGTTTGGTTGGGGCTTTTTGCTGGTTTTTGCAGAACTGCACAGTCCTGCAGTTTGTCAGGTCCTCAAGAGTGTTACTACTTGAGCCTACCAAAGGCTGAGCAGTTTAGAGGAGGAAGGATTTGTAACCTGCAGGATTTCTCAGTGATGTTGTAAATACTAGCTTAATCCTAGGGAAAGCTTGGATGAAAGGTTACACTTGGTTAAATGTAAGCATTTTCTAGAGAAGCCTTAAAAGAAGTCCTTTGTGGGAATGGAAAAAAATGATTTGATTTTCTTTTTTTCCTAAACTCATTAAGCTTAAAATTCAAGAACAAACCAGGAAAAGATTATTTGGCTCTTCCTGCATCATAATAAATTATCATAACCAAACAAAAGACAGACATTCAGTATCTGAACATTCTTTGAAGTTTGCCTTTGGAAGAATGCTCTTTGTGCAGTCACAGTGAGGTCAGTTGACAGATCCTGACTTCTCAGCATGGATGATATGTTACTTTTTTGCACTGTAAACACATCAGTCTTCTGGGTGTGTGCATACCCCAAACAGGTACCCTTTTTCCCATTTTAAAAGGGAACAGATATTTTCCAGAAGAATCAATTGCCTTTGTCTTGCCCCCAAATTATAGTTTCACTGAGTAGTCTTTGATGCCTCAAATGTTTTCTATGTTTAAATTAGACCTGAAGTCCTTTGGGGAGAATTGAGAAGGAAATGACTTAGTAATTTTAAGTTTCTACATGACTTACTCTTGGGTTTCTTTGGTCTGTATTAAAAGCCTAAATAAAAGTCCATGCATTACTGCTAACACATGAGTGCATGTTGCAGGTGTATACGCTTGGAGTCAATTCTGATAGCATTGTGTTCCCCTGCTGTTTTTATCTGGTCCCATTGTTTTTCCCAAGCTGAGGCACCCTGTCAGCAGCAGCATCCTATTTTCATGGCGGTGCAGTTCCTTAAGCTCTTTTGCTGGTTCTCCCATCACCCGATAGGCTGACACAGTGCATATTGCCATTAGCTTTTGCAGAAATACATCCTTGAGTCTGACTCATGTGTGCACCAAAACCAAAGTACATTTTCTTCAGCTGTTGCTACCCTTCTCAAAAGGGTCCAGGATACCCACTTGCTGTTTTTTTCCCTAAATCTCATAAAACTTCAGCAGGGATCCAGAAGGCTGGGAGGGATGGGCAGAACAGACCACCCTAGGTTTCCAAGCCTTACTTCCCCAACATAACTTGTAGTTTCCTTGTTTGGCTGGCAGGACTAGACCTGGAGTCAGATGTATTGTATTTAAGTTGTCTCAAAGCTTGCTGCACTGTTGTTGTTGAGGGTGGAGTGGGGTGTTGTTAGTTTGTTTAATTCCTTTCTGCTGAAAATGTCTTCCACAACCTCCTGCACTTCACTTCCGGCATCAAAAACAAATGTCATTTTCATTTTGGTATGGTGATATAATTCATTAGAGGACAATCCAGAGACCTTCTTGGGTGTGTTTTAGTGGGCCCAGGCTCAAATTCCTGTAAAAAAATAATACGAAATAGTTCCTTGAGAGTATTTCTCTATGGGCAGCTTGTTATGTGATGGTGGGTCGTGGAGAAGGATGGCTGCGGGGGCTGGATATGCATGGGGAAATGCATAGGGTTTCTTTCTGGGGGTGGTGAGCCTGGCACTGACAGCCCAGCCCACCTCCTGGTGCCTCATGAGGAGGTTATTGTAAGCAGCTGAAGTGTAGGGGGACATAAATTCTGGGCTGCATCAATGTCTCAGTTGGTGCCAGTCTGTGAGCAGGAACTTTCCTCAGCCAGGCATGGTTCCAGGTGGCTGCGGATGAGACAGGGCTGCGTATTTACAGCCCCGACAGCCTGTTGCTACCACTGCGCAATAGCCTTCGTTTGTAGTAGCTGGGTCGTGACATTGGCATGAGATACTCTGCGCATCTGGGCAGCACCAGTGCCAGACAGGAGTCCCGTGGTACGAGCTGACCCAGCTGCACTGAAAGTCTCATTCTTTCCTCTGCCATTTTCTCTTTAATCAACAACGCAAAGTGAGGGTTACAGCTAATACGCTCTTGCACCAACGTGCATGAAATACGCAGACATTAAGCAAACACTGTTCTTTCTTTTCTTCTAGCATTGTAAGGGTTTCTTCTTAAACATCTGCAGTTGTCCAAGCTGCTTATTTTGTCTCCTAAAGGCAGAAAGTAGAGAGGGGATGGTAAAGTGTATTTGTATGTGTAGATACATACACATATAAATAAAATAAATCCCTGTTTCCTGTTTCAGTTCTGCTTAGGGAAGAGCAGTTTTGAGTACTGAAATAATGCAAGCTGAACGTTTTTCTAATGAGCAGCATTTTATTTGAGTCGAAAATACTGAAATAGTGAACATTACACAGGTCAGCAACTAAAGCCCCATTACATACTTATTTGTAAATTACCCAATTGCAAAGGGGCCACAGTCAGCTTTTGTTTGCCAGTCTAGAGTGTCTCACAGGTATATTTTTACAATTTCTACACCAGCTTCATAAGCGTAAAATGAGATCCAAGTATCTTAGTTGCCTTGAGGGTTTTCTAGGTTGCGAATGGACTCTGTTTCCCAAGTTAGTCTCTAATCCAATAAAGAGGTTTAAAGCATCACTGTAAAAGAATGGATATAAAAATATAATTAATGAATATTGGATAATGCTGACAAACAAGTGAAGAAACATTTTTTTTTTAATCTCCAGTGATGGCAGTCTGAATCAGGATTTAGCTTAGAGCAAAATTCTAAAGCACTCAAAAATAATTTGACAAGACATAAAAAAAAGAGAGAACTGCTTAAAATAGTGATGTTAAGAAAAATCAACAAATGACATCAAACCAAGAAAAACTCCCAGTTCTTTATATTTGTTTATTGGCTTTTTATTTCCTCTTGGGAAACTCTGAAGCCAGATTTTCAGGCTATCCTCTGCAATTATGGGAACCCAGAAAGATTAGTTTTTAATTGAAAGCCAAGTTTCTCAAGAAGAAACATGACTCCAGGAACTAGGACTTCAAGAAAAAGAGCAAAAGCCGCAATATTTGAGATGGCTTTGTTGACTTTTGGCTTTCCCACACGCCAGAAAAGCCATGGTCCTTGACAAACAAAGAGGATGGGTGCATGACTCCCACTAAGATCCGATTGCAAATGGCCTGATGTTGGCAATTGTAGGTGCAAAAGGCTGCGTGTTATCAGTCGCCAGCCAAGTGGTGACAAAGAGCTTTGAGTGGCAGCACGTAATAAGGGCAGCACTGTGTGGCAGGCTCCATTGTTCCAGTCTGTCCCTGTGTTTTAAGTAGTAGAGCATGCAGTGATGTGAGAAACAACGGGTGGAGCCGAGTACTTGCATGAGTAACATCTGCAGGACCGGGCCTGATCCTCTTCCTACTGAAATCAACAGGTGTCTTGCCAGTCCCGGCACTGGGACCAGGATCTGTGCCAGCAAAGAAGAGGGAAAATGATTAGGCTCTTACTATGGCCTGCTCAAGGAGAAAGTATTAAAAGAGAAAAAGAGGAGTGGGGGGGGGAAGGGGGGCGAGTGTCATCATCCCCAAAATGAAATCCAAAACACAAGTAAGTGAGAAGAAACTGTACCTTTAAAATAGATGCTTTTGCTAATAGTAGCCACATGGACATGTTTTGTAAGCAGTGTTTTTAGGTCTGCCAGTCTTCCTTCAGATGTGCAGGAACTCTAGCACCCGGTTGGAGGAGTCAGTCTCAGGGTTTGGAAGTGTGGGACATGAAGAACTGAATGAAGAAGATATAGATGGCCACTGGCATCTCTGTGGTGGGGTTGCCAGGAGGGCAGGGAACTTTGTTTTTTCAGCTTGGGAATGTTTAATTTCAGCTTCAAAATACTTGGAAATACCATCCTCATGTTCTGGATGAGGATGGTATTTTCCCTAAGCTTGTCCTTTCTTCTTTTTATTATAGTTAATCTTCCTTCTAGATACCTCTCTGTCTACCCCAGTGAAGTTTTTTGAGGTGTTTTTTTCATTTCTGAAGAGTTTTTTTGGGGGGTTGTGTGTTTAAGTATGGTAAATTAGAGTAGAAATAGGTCAACTGATTAGTAGCTGCTGGTTTGCCTTTAAAAGCAAATTACATTAAAAATGATTCTTCGTATTTCTCAGTGCGTGTGCCAGCTATGTGTAATTTTAGCTTGTGGTAGCAGCAATGGGTCATTAGGGCAAGGGAAAATAAACCCTCTGGAATCAGGAGTGAGAGCAGAGTAAGGAAAATAACAAAAGCACATGTAATTATTTCCTAAAAAATAATGTGGTGCTCCAGTGAGGTTTCAGGAATCCTGAGTGTAGGACAGTTTCAGCTTTGAACCCAGTGTGTTTGGAACATTGCTTTCCTTGGTTGCACAAGCATAACTCATTGACTGATTTGAGAACTTTCCTGTTTAAATAAAGTTTCCCTATTTCACTGTTTTGTCACTGTCAGCTTGTGGGCCATAAGCGGAGCTGTTACAGTGCTGGCACATCTGAAAACATGCTTTTATATTACCTGGAGAGCTTCTAAGGTATCAAATTAGCTTGTATTAATAATATTCACACTGTGTTAAAGCAAACTCGAGTGTAAAATGTATGTACTTGGCATTCCTCAGACTATAAAGCTGTATGTTTCACTGATAAAATTTCGTCTCCCTCCTCCAGCACTGTTCGATTTGGGTAATCTTAAATGTCACAACGTGCTGTTCCAAAATCGACCACAGTGATTGCGTTGAACCTTTTGAAAAGCAACTCTCATTCACAAGGGAAAGATTATCAGTGGCTTGTTTGCTGTTCGTCTAAAAATTGCTTGACTTGTATTTCTGAACTGGTTCGGGAGCTCCTTTAAACTTGTCATAATCTGAAGTTCTCTTAGTTAATGACTGCAGCTTAGCCTGCACTAGAAAATGGTACGTCAGCGAGGGTTGTGTGCAAATCACTCTCCTAACACATTCAGGTGTGCCAGGAGAAGCTGAGGATAGATGAAATTGTTTATTAAATATATATATATTATTTTGCTGCTGTAGCTTGTTACTTCCAAGAGACAGGTTTAAACTATACTGTCTTAGGGGTTCTTCACTCATATAGGCTGTGTATGGGTAAGAAACAGTTATCTGCATAACTTTATTAACTCCCTTAAGTCCTCCCATGCTAGGAAAAATGTTTCCTGTTGCCAAGATGGCCTGTTTTCAGAAACCCTTGCCAGCCTTGCTTAGACCCAAGCAATACCAATTTAATGTCTTTTTGAGAAGTGAATTCATTTAAGTTAGTGGAGTTGTCCTGACAAGTTAAAGGACATTTCTTACAGTCAGTCTGATCAGCAGAATATAAGCTGCAACCTGATCTGGATTCAGTGCTGACCTGGCTTTTGGCACAGTGTCAGATGAGGCACCTCCCAGGGCCCGTCCAGCCTGAAGGATTTGATGGCCCTGAGAGGACTGTGCCAGTTCATCAGCAATGGTGCAGCCTGTGCTGTATGCATAAGAATTACTTATGTAGACTTCATAGGTGCTGGCAAGGAGGTCCAAGAAAGTTGTCTGAATGGACAAAACATAAAGGTCATTTGTGTCATAGATGCTTTCTGAGTGCCCAGATCTCTCCTCTGCTTCATCTGGTGATCACTACAGTTCCTCTGCACTTTGCCATCCCTGGCAGGTTTCAAAGGTGCAGGGCTGGCAGTAACAGCACTGTTAAACTCCAAGTGTTGTTACAGTTCTTGTTGTTTTTCTGGTCCTGTATCTTTGACATGCAGTGGTGCATGCCATGTAGAGCAGCTGTGATCCATCCACCATCCCTCTCTTGCACTCAGTGACCTCAATAAGCTAACAGTGTGAAGGAAAATGGCACAGAAATTCCCAATTCTTCTTTCAGCAGTAATAAGATTAGTTTAAGTGTTTTTCAGGATCTTCTTCCTTCTCTGTAGCACAGAGGTGATCATCCAGATGGATTTGCTGAGCATGGTCATGAGAGGCTACAGAGGAGATCTCTCATCTCCTGCTTGTCACTGTGCTGACACCACTTGTGTTCCCAATAGTGTGATGCCTCTCCGATTTCCTGTCTCTACATGCCAGACTGTGGGAGCTAGACAGTCAGCAGTGCTGTAGTGGGGTCGGAGCCAAAGCAGAAAAGCAAAAGACGTGAGCAAAATTCTTTCCCTGAGTGAAACTCTGCAGTACAGTTCTTAGGTTATCGACTTGGAATGACTGACCAAAGTCTTTCTAGCAATTTGAAGGTGGGGCTTGTAACTGGAAGCCCTCCCTTCCCCTCTTTTTTTCACACTATCCTCTTCCAACAGGACTGCCATTTGAGCTGGATTTAAGTTCCATGGAGCCTGCAGGGCTGTGAATAAAATCCTAGAACCACTGTGTTGCTGTCCCAGATTCCCTATTTTGTTTGCCAGCTCATTCTGAGACTAAAACTGTTGTAAAAACCCAGCATGTTCCATGTGGACATTCAGATCCTACAGGAAAATGTTCTGCAAAGCAGTGTGAATGGTAGCAGAATGATGGCTTATTTTTGGACTTCAGAGACACTCAGCAGTAATTTGGAGACTGTTGATAGCACTGAACTAGCAGTAGCCATGGAAGGTTCTCTGTAAAGTTGCAGTTCCGTTTAGCTGGACCCTTGTCTAAGCTGGAAAAACAAAGTGTGGTGTAGGTGCTGCTCGAAGTGCCTCACAGTGGCAGAACTTCATTTTTTGTTAATGGAATTGATCTGTTTTGTAATACAGTGCAGCTTGACAGAGAGAGCTATTTGTGCTACCCGCTGCTTTTGAAACTCCTTTTGCCATCAGCCATCAGATCACCAGGGAGCTGCTTCCAGCCAGCATTGCACAGGCAGACTGCCCTGTTTCCAGTTCTCATCCTGGAGGTTTTTTTCCAGATCCTGCCTGTTCCCTGCAGGTTGGGATAGTAGGCTGTAGGGCTTTTGGTTCATTTGGTTTGAATAGTCTGGTTGGTTTTATTTTACTTTGAGATGTCACTTGAAAAGAGATATGACCTAATTTAACAATAATCCATGATCTGGAGGCAAATGTATGTTTGATGATGCCCTAGTGTTCATAGACTGATTAGGTTTTTATTTTTGACAGGTCTTTCATGTGGTAGAATCTGTGCTTTGGGGCTGCACTCTTTGGAAAACTGAGAATGAAGAAGCTCTGGAGGTTTTAAGATAAATCAGGCTTTTTCCTCTTGCCTCCCATGGTGAATTGCTCCTGTGGTGGTTGCATAAGGCAACCCAGCTGAGCAAAGCCTCGTAAAAGAGAAGAATCTTGCTGCTTGCTTTCTGTCAACTTGCCACACTCCTTCTGTACATGGTGCTCTACACCAGTTGCAGATTACCACAGTAAATAGCTTCCAAAAACTCAACAGTCCTTTCTCCCATATGCCTTTGCTTGTCAGGATGGCTTTTCTGCTACTGCAGCACAGCTCCTCCGCAGATGCTGCTTGGTAAAAACCAGTTTATTATCAGTATCCTTTTTGGGACTTTGATAACCCGTGCTGGTCATGTTTCTGCTCCTGGAAAAGGAGTGCATTGGATTTCTGGAAATGTGAGCAATCACAAGCTTAGAGTTGGGCAAGCATCCACTGATGGGGCCAGACTCAGGACTTGGAAGTCTTTGGGAGGACTCTAGAAATCCTTCACTGGGAGGGCATGCAGAAACCCAAAGCTGCATTATTTTCCCAGGATACTGGATGCAAGTAGCCTGTCAAAATAAGGAACTTATCACCATTCCTCACTTACTTTATATTTACCCTGTAGAACTGGAAATCAAGCCTGTACTTCAGCAGGTTTTAAATGAGCAGGTTTAAGCAACTTGAATCAGGTGGGGTATGAGGCATGATCCATCTTCCAAGTAGAATTGACTTGCAGCTGCCCAGCTTTCCATTACAGCGGGTGTGGGTTTCCTGTGGTCCTGCACTGGAGGTCGGATGCAGGATGGCATGACAGCTCTGGCTTGCAAAGAGCTGCTCTTTTGCTACGTTTCTACATTGTTTGCTCCATCTCAGTTAGTGAGGTACATGTTTTATAGTGGCGGGTACAGTATGAGCCTACCCTCTGGCATGCTCTAGCTACCTTCCTACATACTTGCTTTCATCCAAGTTGTACAGTATGAGGAAAGACTTGGCATTGTCTTCCTGACTTACCAAATCTTGTATTAGTCATGTCTTTGGGAGATGGTGGCGGTTCTTCAGCTCCCACGCAGAGCCTAGATATAGTCTTTTACTAGGCTCAATATGGATGTAAAATATATATATATATTCCTAATTCTTCAGCTTCTTTAACTGCAAATGGAAACAATTCATACATGTTGCAGTTCTGTTTGTCTGATGAGAACGGTGGCCTATGCTATCAACGGTATTTTTTGCTTCCCTTCCCTCTCTTGCTGTTGTGGTACAGCAAATTGCATAATTTTTAATAAGATTAGAGCTATTTGCATTTTAAGGTGTTCAGGGTATTAGCTGGCAGTGTGTCAGTTTAGTCTGTCTGAGCTGGCTTTGGTCACCTCCCATAAAGGTTAGAGAGTTCAAAAATACTGTGCCTTGTTGAACTGAGAGTCTAGACATGTCTGGAGAGATCCTTAGTTTTCAGGGTTTGTCTAAGCTTTGTTTCAACAGGGGTGTGAAAGCTACCAAAAATGACAAGCTAACACAAAGGTTTGAAAGTCATTTGAGTACTGTGTGGGTGAGAAATGCCTGTATCTGTACTTTTAGTCAAGGAACAGTAAAAGGGCACACATCAAAAATATAAAGCACTGTCAAGCAAATAAAAGGCCCCTTTATGTGTGTGTGGAAAGGGAGAAGGAGTTTGGGGCTCCTCCAGGCTTTACTGCAGAAACTTAGGTGTGCCGTTCAGCCCTCTGTGTGCAAGGGTATAGTCCTCTGTCTGCATTTGGCCTGATCCGTGCAATCTTTCTTGGGTGTGAGCCACATGACAGCCTTCCCTAAGGCTTCAGGAATGAAAGAAAAGAGTGATAAATATGCAAAGTATTATTCCCATGGGACTGCAGACTTTGCCACTTCTGGAGGCCTAGCTGACAGCAGTGGCCCTATGCTCCATGCAGCCACAGCCATCCCTCTGTCCTACTCAGGTACCTTCCTGGTATGCCACCTTCCTGGTGGGCCACGTTTCTTTCTCTCAAGACACTCAGTTACTTGCCCTGAAAAGGCCCAGTTCCCTTTCCTCCTCCTATTCCAGTGGTCCTCTTTTGCTCTTTGAGGGAGAAAAGCATATTGTACAAGAACATGGTTTTCAGGGGAAGATCTCAAAACAAGAAGTGGTACTGCTTCTATAATAAAAGCTTGCTTGAATTATGGAGAGTATAATGGGTCTTAACAGAACTTGGAGAGTTGCCTGAACCTTGACAGATGCTGCTGTGTATTGTGTGCTATCTGGAAGAGTCCCTGTGTGCTGGGGTCATCTTACCTTGTGTAGGTACTTCGAAACAGCGGTTGAAGTAGGAGTAAGTAGGATATGCTATGGAGACCACTTTTGCAGTCTCTGACAGATGGACAAAACACTGGAGTTACATACTGTTTTTTCCCCTAGAAAGGCTTGCAATTGCTTAACTAGCAAATGAAGTAACTTGGGAAAAGGACAAAGGAACAGTAGCATAAGCAAAATATCCCTGTTGAGGTATCCTGGGGAGGAATTAATGCAGAACAGGAGCTGTATGCTTCTGCAGGTTTCTTCAGGCAAATTATATTCTTGACCACTCTTCAGTTCTCATGATAGATGGAGTATTTTAAGGCTCTGATTCCTGGAACTCTATAAATAGGAATGTCAAGTTTCATTAAAAAATTACAGTAAAGCATGTTTCTAGCCTTCCTGACTGCAGCCTAAATCTTTAAGATACAGCCTTAGTAATCTTGAATGTTTCTAAACAACAGAAGATAATGGAAACGTAGTTTTTTAGTCTTGGGATTAACTTTTAAGTGGGCAATACTAGGATTATCAAACCCTGATGATCAGTAATGCTAAAGGCTTTTTGAAGGATTTAACTGCCTCAGCAGTTATGTTTAATTTGAAGTGTGGAGAAGGAGAGCAGCCAGTTCATTTCCCTAGTTATTGAGGCACCATTGGTGATATATTTGTGAGTTTGTATATTTAATATAGGCTTTGATGTTTTCCCTTATGCATCTTTTTATTATATAAATAATGTCCTTGTTTCTTAGTGTTTGTTGTTAGTGTGTGCAACTAAATTCATCCTTTGTTTCACCCTTCCCTAGTGACCTGTTACATTTAGTTATAGGATATGCAGAAAGGAAATAATTAGTCTAACTTTGATCTGCCCTTGAAATTGCACTGTGCTTTTAAACCACTGTAGAAGAGGAACAGTAAGTTTGTTTCTGCTCTCCTCAGCAACAAAGCAGAGTGAATCTAAGCATTGTAAATTACTGTCTCACAATAGCCTAAAGAGCCACTTTTTAACAAATGAGTTGTAGATGGAGACTTTTCTTTCCAACATGGAGATGCTTCAGATAGGGCAGTAGTATGCCAGGAGCTTCTGAACTGTGAAATCAGAAGAGGCTGTTAGACCATTGCTCCTGAGCACCTGCGTGGGTGCCTGTTTCATCTCACCCACTTACTTTCATATAGTCCCTCACCCTAATTTAGCAGTTTTTTCCACTTTTTTACCCTGATGCTTGGTTTGTTGTTGATTTATTTCTGCATACCTCTGTGGTGTTCCTGTTTGGGTTTCTGGTTCTTTCATGTTGGCATTCTGCTTTGCACTGCAAAACTTATTGAAAGTTCCCTGCTCCAGGGAGCTCTGGAAAAAAAAATAATCATAATCTATCAGGAGTTATTTGAAATGCGCTGTGAAGTTTGTAAACTGTTGCAGGAAAACCAGGCATAGTTTCCTGTTCCTGCTCTCCATAGTCTGGAAGGAAAGCAAGGTTGGGTGATAGAAAAAAAATGAAAGAGCTTGGAGATTAGTTTTTTTCCAGCTACTGGTGGTGAAGGAGAGACTTGGATAGCATGGCCACAGCATCTGAACTGTGTGTCCATCTAGTTTGTTTGCTTTTTTACTTCAGTTGAACATTTCAGATTGTCTTTTTGTTTTGGTTTGGTTGGTTTTGTTTTGTTTTTTACTTTTTAATTGTTTTCCACTGTTTGTTGTTTCTTGAGGCACCAAAAATGTTAAAAGATAGGTAATGGGAAGATAGGAAGCACTGTATTTCTGTTAGTATCTGGACTTCTTTTCAGTTTCTTTTACTGCTTGGAAAAAAAAAGAGAGCAGAAAGCATTTGGAATACAGAAAATAAAGTGGGTGCTAATTTCTCCTGCTACTCCCCTTATTCTGGCTGGGTGTTTGCTGCATGTGGCTTGGTGAGAGATTATCTGGTGGTGCAATAGATGGTCCCTTATATATGGGAAATAATGTTTGCTATAACAACACCCTCACTCCTTGGGGGTATTTTTTGTTGTTTGTTTCTTTGTTTTGCTAGGCAGCTGTTGGGCTAGGAATACCCACAATTGTGTACAGTGGATGTGAGCAGTTCACCCCTTAATTTCACCTCCTGTTTCACAAGCAGCTCATCTTTTTTTGTCATAGTTCCAGGCCTGGTGATTACAGATGTAAGGACTGTCAGGGGTTTTTATTTATGCAGTGCTCAGGCCGCTGCAGTTGTGATTCTTGATAGAAGGATCTTTGTGTTTCTGCAATACAGGGTGAGAATGTAACAAACTCGGATGAAATGTGAAACCAAGGTCTTTGTACATCCTCATAGTTAAAGATCCCACTGTTTGTAATGGTAATTTGTAATAGTTTGTTACAGTAATTACAATTGCAAACAAAAAATTGTAACTGTTAGAGTTTGTATTATTTTTTGTTGTTATTTTCAATTGGATTATTTATTAATACTACTGAATTATGGTTTCCAGTCTAGTTCAAATATTTTGTGTTCCTTTTAACTATTAGCTGTATTTCCTACCCAAAGACATTATGTTGTTGCCTTAAGATGACAACAACCCCTGTGCTGTACCCCAGAGCTAAATGCAGTAGTATATAAAAAGCATCTTTACACACTGCACACTAGTATGATGCTAAATTATTTAGGTTTCTCAAAAGGCATTTAGTCCTTCAAATGTGTATAGCAGTGGTGGTTATTACTCAATGTATGTTTGCCCATAAATGCATATGAAAGGTAGAGATGTTAATTTTAGTTTCACTGGGTCTACCAGGCTGGAAACTGAATGTAAATCCAGGCATGTATCTCTCTCTCTTGTGTTTTGCCTCTAGCAGCTTTTAGAATCACAAATGCACATTTTTAATGACTAAATGTAACATTAACAGAGAGCCATTCTGCCCCAATTGTTTCATTGGAGCATGGACTTGTTAGAGACTGATTTTAAGTAGCTGTGTCCGTCTAATCAAGGTTTTCCCCTTCCCCCCAAAAAAGAAAAAGAAAAATATTAAAATGCAGAGAGAATGAGATTATCAGTTTCTGTGCAAACTTTGGGGTGGCCTCCGAGATGCAGAGTAAAAGGAAGAGGTTATATTGTACAGCTGCATGAAAGACACTTTCCTCCAGCAGCCAGTATTCTTTTTCAGCCCTACCACAGGTGGGCAGGAGGTAGTATGGTGCCCCCAGGGTTGGGGCCCAGCAGTGCTGTCGGAATGGGTGACCTGTGTTCTCCTGGTGTGAGTGTGGAAAGCACTGGCAGAGGTGGGATACTGTAAAGTGTGAAAGGGCATCATTAGGTTATTACATTTTTTCTTCCTGTTTTTAAATAAAATCCTGCTGCATTTCAGGTAATTAATTAAATGGAAACATTTTGGAAGGCAACCATAGCCTTTCTCGCCATTTTGTGTTTCTACATTCACTGAACACAAGGCACTGCTTTGCTGGATGTTGGGGCTGGGAACACAGGCTTGGCAGCATTGCTGCTGTGTGCTTGCTCTTTGCAGCTCTGATCTGGAGAGGGCCTGTGCCTAGGTGGTGCAACCAGCATTGGGCTGAGGCATGCAGGGGATGAGCAGCTTCCCCATATCAGTGGGGACACGGTGGTCCAGCATCTGCTTCTCTCCCCTCTCATACCACAGTGGGTAGCTTGTAGCTTGCAGGGAGTGGGAAGATACTTGGTGTTACCCTGCCTATATTTCAGGGCAATTTCTGCAAAGCACCCAGCCTGTGGCATCCTGCTGCTGTGTGAGGAATGGGTATCTAACTCCTGCTGGACAGACTTTGGGGCTTAAGGGGGGTCTATTAGGGGAAATGGAGCTTGGAAGCTAGAAGACTCTGAGGCATCAGTTTTGGCACCATCTTGTTTTGCTGGTTTTTTTTTCCCAGTAATGTGAAACTGATCATCTTGAATGGAGTGGTTAATGTACATAGTTAACAGAAAAGAAAAATACACTGCAGGGTTGAGGTGAGAAAAGGCAGAGAAGCTCTTGACTGATCCAAGGACAAGGGTGATTCAAAAACCCATGCAGCCAGCTGATGATAAGATAAAGCCCAAGGGATCGTCCTTTCTCTGTCCCACCAGTGCCAGCAGGTTGTGAGGTCTTTGCTGGGCAAGGAAGGCTTTCTGGGGAGGTCACGACTTTCACACCACTGCACCCTGTGACCAGGCTCACGTGGGGAGGGGAAGAGACATCAGGCAAGAGGCAGCACAACTGCTTTTGGGGGTATGACTTTAATGGAAGAGGACTTGGAAAAGCCAAAGATAAAGATGGCCCAGAACATCCTTAAGGCTGCCAGGCCTATAATTAGAAGCAAGCTACACTTTGTTTCCCTTGCAGGCTCACATGCAACATGAGTTTCGCCCAGGTGGCCTCCTATTCCATGAGGACAGCAAGTGCTGATGCCAAGGGGCACTTGACTCCCTGGGAACAGGTTTCTTGTGACTTTCTATACTCCCCATTGTCACACGATGGGAACAGGCAAGTGACATTGCAGAGCTGCCGTCATGTGCGGGCACGTATGGTGAGGCAGTGCTGACAGCAGCTATCCTGGGACTGTTGCTATTGACAGGCAAAGTGTTGTTGACTGCAGGGAGGGTCAAAATTATTATTGGTGACCAGATGAGGTATTAAGTGCAGAGCTGACGTTAGGAGTCCATGCACATGACACAATTCACCCTGACACTTTATATGATGGTTTAAAATGTGGGCAGTGGATCAGGAACAGGCAGCAAAGGGATGCTGGATGCCACATCCCACGTGTGTGTTGTAACCCTTCCCACAGAGGCTGTTGCTTACGTTTTGGTGGGGCACCTACTAACAGTGATACCCAGAAAGTCTAGTTTTGCCAGATGGAAAAAAAGCTAGAACCAACCAAACAAAAAAGCAAAGAAGACCCACACATTTGGGCATAGCTTGGTCGTTCTGGTTGGGTCTGAACAATGTTGAAAGCTTATACTTATGGCTGCACTTCTGTGCAAATACTGCTTGATTCTTATGTCAGTGCATTAAAATGCAGTACTGTGACCGTGTAGTCACTACTGTTTAAGATGGTGTATCTGTTGAGCAGACATGCTGTTAAATCAGACTTACTCTGTGAGCTCTGAAACAGGCTATCTTAATTTTATTCAGAATTCACTTAGCACTGTTGTATCCACATTATGCAGCATAAAAGCCTGTTAGATACGTGCTCGCTTGGGAGCCCCATAACTGAGCGCGAGCCTTTCTGATCTGTTTGCCAGATTGCTACCACATTATGATGTTTGGGGAGTGTTACTGGGGAGGAATGCAGGTAGGACAGGCTACAGTGGTACTTTAGGTTTCTCTGCTAACTGCCATGCAAGTGACTGATCAGCCCAGGACATTGCAAGAAGGCAGAATCTGATTTTCCATTTTGTTTCTCCCTGCCTGTGCTTCTGTTTCCTCCAGCTGCTTAGGAAAAGCAGTGGTTTTACAGCTGCCTTCTTTAATCCCCTTTGACTGGACTGCAGTTTTAGCCAAGCAGTACAGACATTTTAGGGTGGGAGAGGCACGGAGTATAATGCTGCGCTAAGGGTTTTAAACTTGTCTCCTTGCTTGCTGCATAGCCAGGATAAGTCGTAGCCATTTCTCCAAATCCCTGTGAATTTTTCTTCAAAATGAAGTGATTAACTTCTGCCGTAAACTTCCCCTTGTCTAGGGCATCCAGGCCTTGCGCTGAGCTTGACAGCATTCAAGATCTCCTGCCCGCATACACTATTAGGTTCTGCTTATCCTTCGTTTCCACTGCCTGGTGAAATATTAGATAACGGGGAAGGAGCTTATCTTACATGCGTCTGAACTGACAAATATGGCAGCTTTTCAGTAAAAAGGCTAATGCAGACGAGGCCTTTTTCCTGGCTAGAATAAGAATGAGGCCGGTGCTTGTCTTCTGCCGCTGACAACGGTCAGATGCGTGCAGCATGATTTCCATAGCATCCAGACAGTCGGAGCACCTAATATCTACCTGTCTAGTCAATACATCAGCTTTGCTAGAGCGGGGAGCTGAAGTTTGTCATTGAGGCGGGATTCTAATGCAGCACGAATGGATCTTTCAGCTGCACTCCAGGGTAAACACTGTAAGCCCCGCAAATTTATCCACCGGCAGTGACAAATAACTGTGACAGTCACCTTTGTTTTCTTTCCTACATAAAATGTTTTCTATAAATGCCCTCATGGATTTAATTTCTGTGGCTTTAAGGACAAAGGAGGGGGGTTGGTGGGTTGGTGTTCTTGCTGTTTAAACAGGTTACTATTAGTGTTTATTTCACTCCTTGTTTCTGTACGTTAAAAAACAGTTTAAGTTCAGACTCAGATGATTTTAAACGTCTTTTCCAACCTAAATGATTCTGTGAGTTTAATAACCTTCAGAAGGACTGTTTGAGGATAGCAGCTGGGAAATACTGCCCTGGCATCAGTATTAGGGGAGTTAGGCTTAAAAGCATAGCTGAGAAGCAAGTCTTTATGTGCATGGGCTATATGGAAGGGGAAAGGGAGTGGGAAGGAGGGTACTGCTTTGGCCACAGCGTACTGATCAAGGTCTGTTAGTCATTTCAGAAGTTTTTTGGCTCATCTCAGGCACAGAGCTGTGCTTGAAGTTTAACACTTCCACTTTGAGAAAGAATACTCACTGTTATAATGTGGCATATTTCTGCATTGCATTCATCCAGATATTTTGGGAGATTGCCTTCCCAGCCGTAAATCCTAAACTGTACATTCACTGTTGAATTCTCAACCACCAGCTAAAACCCGAAGTGTCTGACAGCCCATAAAGCTGGGGATCCTGTGAGAGAAACTGGTAGCCTTTTTAGAAACGAAGGAACAGAAGTCAATGGGTGGTTTACTGCAGTATGGTGAAACACAAGTGTGCCCTGAATGGAAGAAGTAGAAAGAGTTGTTAGTTGGTTAAGCCAGACACACCTAGACAGCATCCTGAGCTGCTGCCAACCCACATGGGGTTTTTGGACCTTTTCCAGACTTTGTTCCTGAAAATAAATAGTTCAAGATGTGAAACTTTGAAGATTGCATTGACCAGAGAGCCGTGCCTCTGGGCGTGAGCTTTAAGGGAGAGAACTCAAGCTTCAGATTTGGGCTAGAGGCTTGCAGAGGAAAAGCTGTGATTGAAGTTTAGCCTACATTTCATTTGTTAGCAGGGGGTGGTCTGCTTTTTTTCTTTTTTCTTTTTTCTTTTTTTTTTTTTCTGTTTCTCCTTATAAATGGGATTTATTCTCACCTCCGAAATTGAGAAAGGGCTGTCAATCTGATTATTTAGCTCAGCTGCAGACTTCTTTGTAGCTGCAATTCATAAAAAGTATCACCTCTTCTATTTCACAGGAGCAGCACGTGAAGAAATTAAGTAACATCTATAAACCATTCAGAATATGTAAAACAATGGATATATGCTAACTATTATTTATTTAATGCTTTGATAGCTATGTTGCAAAACAAGTGAGGAGGTGGGGATATCTTTTGGAACAGAATATACTGCAGCACCCGCCTTGATCTGCATTAGACATCTGCACTGTGAAGTACAAGTGATGCTGAAAGATGCACTGAGAAAACAAACGGGTTACAGTACTGTCGTGTTAGAAATGACAAAATATGCAGGCAAAAGAGAAACTAAAACTACTTCTGTTTCAGGCAGAATTGTAAAGTATTAGCTGAAGAAATACAGCAGAAAAGATAAAATACAGACGGTATGGAAATTGGGACTCGGTTCTTTATGTGACAGAAGTTCAAGCTGGGCTAAAAAGAAAAAATGCAACTTTTTTTTAAGCAGAAAAGCAGACCCTCAGCATTTTATGCTTTAATAGTAGGAATCACAGCTCTTACCTCTAAAAGTTAAAACAAAACAAAACCAAAAACCACCTTCCTGGAAGTGTTTGGAGGTGTTCAGGTTTAAGCGGGCTTTGAGGAAGACACCTGCAGTGAACAAAAAGATTTAGTCTGAGCTTTCAGAGCTAGAAATCTGAGAGGACATGCAGGAAAAATGCCAGAGTCCTTTTAAATTCATAATGTCTAAGCTGTCTGCCCAAAAAAAGGGATAGATTCAAGCTGAGAGCCAGTTTGGGTTGTATGACAGATTTGTGTTTCTTATATGCACAACCTCGGCTTGAGTAATTCCCTTCTTTCCATCTTCTGTGTGTAAAACAGAAACCAGATATGACAGCAAGGTAAAGTTACTTGTCGTGGCTGAAAAAACAGGATGAGCCTTGGAAAGGGTGTGCCTTTTCTAATTAATTTAGCAAAACTGTGCTAATACGATGACATGCAGCTTCCAAGGCAGGAAATACGGCAGGTATCAGCAGAAACTCAACATTGCCATCCTTAGTGTTGTATGGCAACAGTTACCAAACTCATCCATGAGCCATCAGTGGTGGGTTAACTGAGATTTCACCCATGAGATTCTTTTCTACATCTGCCACAGCCAGGGGATCAGATCCCTGAGAACAGAGGTGGGCCAGGAAGCTCTTGCTGTAGACAGTAAACTTTGTGAGGGAAGTAAATGCAAGTTTGGGCTGCACTTGGTTGAGACTATAGAAATAGGAGTGGTGTGGGATGTTCAGGGAGTATACAGTGCACTGCCCAACTGCTGTATGCCACAGGGAGTTCATATGCATGGTCCTTGTGGTCTGGGTTGTGCCCAGGCATTGTAGATGGGAGAGGGGGCATATGCGTGCACGTAGGTGTTTGATGAAGTCTGGTGCACAGCATGTAGGGGAGGCTGAGGTACCTTCTAGGTGCAGGTGGGCAGCACATGCCTCCAGTGTCAGGCACATCCCAGACCCGGCAGGCTCACTGAATATGCACCGCGCTGGCAAGCTCTGTGCTCTCATGAGCCGTTTGTCTGGGACTTCTGAATGGCAAAAATCCTGGTCTGAGCTGCTATGCAGATCAGGATGCAGGGTGTCCTGAAATCCCAGACAAATCTCCTTAGCGCTTTTGGTAAATCTGCAACTGGGATTTACCCTTGTGACGGCACATCCCAAGTGTGATAAAAATAGCCTGTCTGCCAGCATTGCAAACCTGACTCATGTCCTACAGCTAATGGGTGAGCAGTCAAGGCTGTTTCTGGAATTGCTGCACGAATGCATGAAGCGGGTCCAGTGGCAGGAGATCGCAGGTGCACACTGCAAGCGCTTGCCCAGCTCAGGACGATTCTCTGCAGTTTTGGCTTAAAACTGAACAGGAGTGTAGCAGAGACCCTTGACCTTAGGCTGAAAGTGATGATGGAAAAGATCACTGCCCTTTGCTTCTCCTGAAGGCTGTGTCTATCCTGCACTTGCCTAGAGGCAGTCTGGAAGGTGTGCTCTGCCTGTCCCTTCCTAGGCTGGGCAGAAAGCATGGCCCTTTCCCTGGAGGCTGCCTAACAGCTTGGTTTTAACCCTTTACCTTAATCCTAATGAAAACCATGGGTTTTATTAAAAATAGCGACCATGCCAAATTCAAAGCGTCAGTAGTTTTGCCCCCTCAGTGAGATGACATGGAGAAGCAAGAGGGAGTGGACATACTTTTTCTGCTCTCCGTGTGCATGCACATATGGGAGAACATGGTTTCTCTGTACCCCTGAGAACTAGTACCTTACGCCCAAAACTTCCTCTCCAGCCAGATCTACCCAGAAAGTCTCACCCCACCCAAACAGGGTGTAATCTCTTTAATGGGCTACATAAAAATGCTGTTGATGAGTCAGTACAGTGTCGGATGTACAGTCCCAGAGTGGCAACATAGACTAAAATGCAACCTCTTGTCCAAAAATACCAACCAACCAACTGTAAGAGACATTAGGTGCCAGGTCCCTGTGTGTCTGGTGAGATTTCAAACAAATTTTGGGGTTTGCTGTCACACATAGGAAAATGCCATTGCAGCCACTCAGGGACAGCCTTTTGCTCATTAAGAAAGGGCACCCATCCATTCACCACACATTTTGAAAATGCACCTTTGTGATTTATGTGCTTACATGCCATCTTCAAACATGGGTTATCAGGCCAGTATGTGAAGACTTAACTGAGTGAGGATGTGCCCTGTGGAAGCACTACATAGGTGCTGCTGGGGTACTGAGAGAGAGGAGAGGTGGGACAGGCAGGGAGAGCTGAAGGGGCTTCTCCTAGATCACCAGCATGGTTGTGATAGAGCCGGGGAGAAAAGCTGAATCTCAGTCTGATCTTGTATCTAGTAGACTATGCATCTCCTCAAACATCTTGTAGGCAATGCATTTGGGGCAGTCTTGTATGTTTTGTATGCAGGATCAGTTTTAATTTTCTTTCTTAGTCCCTGAAGTCCTCCTGGAGACTCTTGAAGTTTAATTGTACCTTGTCTGATCCAGTAGTATGCTGGTAGTACAGGGGAAAAAAATGGAGGAGCAGTGCTAGAAAACATGTCTCAGCTTTCATGGAGACCCAAGCTCTGACCTGGAGTATGTTCAGAAACATCCATCCCTCCTAACTTCCTAGGCTCAGTAGCATCAAAGCCCACTGAGCAGTGGGATCCTGCTGCTCCACATATGAAGCGTGTATCATTATGCTGCTGGTTTTGTTGCTGGTTCTTGTCTTCCACCCTGAAATGACTGTCATGGGAGCTGCACAGAGGTACTACAGTTACCCTGGCCTTAGCAGGGTACAAGAGGTTGGTGGTCTTTGTATTAAATGGTCAGGCTGCATTCCTGTCATATGTGCGGTGTCTCAGAAGTGGCTTGAGCTCGTAGATACCATTAATTCAGCTGAAAACAAGAATACTGCCATTGCATTGGGTGGGATTGGCCTCATTTTATGTAAAATAGCTGTGGATTTAAGCTTCATATCAAGTTGCTAGGGTGCTGTCCATCAAGCGATGTTTGGAAATCGTTTCTTAGAAGCTATGCCAGTTTTGACATGCTGCTTTAATATTTTTCTGGCTGCAACAGGGCAAGACACAGAAATCTTATGTTGTCATCACACAGAGCTGTGAAGAGTTCTTTTTTTCCTTCCCCCCTTCCCCCTGCTTTCTCTCTCTTGCACTCTGTCATATGGAAACCAGATCAAAATTATGAAATTATTGCCCACAAACTGTGATCTTTTTTCTCTTTTGTGGTGGGATCTGACAAGTCAGTGATGGCTTGGTGCTGTTGGTACTAGCTGTCGATGCTGCACACATTTGTATGTATCGGGAATAGCTGAACTTGGCGTGCTTCTCGGTTGGCACGCAGGCTGGTGAAACGTCAGATTTTTAATTGTGATAAAGTTCACGAAAGACAAAATTATGGCAGATGTTTCGTTTTGCCAGAGCCGAACTGAATCATTAAAATGTGATACGATGTACTATGAACAAGTCAGTGTAAACACCATCCCTGTGAACATGTCAAAAGACTCAAGAATGTAGACCATTCATGGTAATGTTAAAAACCACGTGGTATGAATGCTGTATTACCAAGCTTTTCTCTTTAAATGCAGAGCATGAATCTTACGAATTTTTATTGCCTTTATACAAAATGAAAAGATAACATATTCTGCTTTGGTAAAAATAGCCTGGTGGCTTCTGCAGCGTGGTTGTCATTTCGCTGGTGGTTTACTCAGAGGTCTGCTTTTCACAAGTGGCAGCAGCAAGGTATCCAGTTCCCATTGAGCATTGAGCTCGTTTGCCTAATTCCCTCTTTTCTAAAGGATATATTTTTGGGAAGTCTTACTCCTTTGCCAGTCTGAAGGAAGCAGCAGAAACGCTGCTGCTTGCTGAGGAATGCCTATGATGATTTCTTAAAACTGGCTCCAGATAAGTGGTTATGGAAAGACTGCAGGAAGCATCCAACGACTGACATTCTCTGTGGACTTCCTCTTCCATCTCCTCCTCACATCTCCTATGCGAGGATTGTTGTCTCCACACCCACCTAGGCCATTAGTCAGAAAGGAAGTGCATTAGAAACTTCCTGATGCTTACCCATAAGCTGAGTACGTACATTTGCAGTTACTCTGTTTCTTGCTGGCCTATGAAGTCTCGACTAGATTCTGATTCTTACTCCCCATGTTGTCAGTTTCAAGGTTTTACTATAAATTAAGTGTGTTTCTTAATGCTTCAGCTGTTGGAATCAAGAGAGTTGACAAATACCTTCCTTTTGATGTAAAGGTCAAAGAAACACTGGAAAGATGTGATCAAAGTGTGTTCCAAAGTGTTGTTTTATGCCACTCTTCTGATTTCTGTTTGGGGGAGCCTGACTTAAGAGTTTTAGAATTTTTATTTGGAATAAAATACTCTTGTTATATCATAGGGTGAGCTATAAACTGTAGTAAATCCAAATAATTTTGCATGTAAAAAATATCAGTCTCCATCTCCTCTGACAGTGCACAAGTGAGGTGAATGTGTTTTGTAGACCAGTTTAAATACTCTTAAACTATGGCTCACTTCTCCAGATCAATTACTTTGAATTATTGGGGGAAATCTGTGTTTGTGTGCATGGACATTCATGAATTGCATATCATCAATGTGCTGTATTTTAAGTGGGGCTTTCAAAGCTAAAAGTAATGAACTCAGTAAAATGGCCATACAGGATTCAGTGATAATAGTTGTTAATGGCAACACATCTATAGTTTTTGCACCATGGCAGTTTGTGGAAATGCAGTGTGCTTTTTAAAATTAGCATAAGTTTTTACACCTCTCTTGCACCATAGGAACTTAATCTGTCATGAAACCTCGTTAGAGGCTGCACCACTGTATCCTGAGGCAGATGTGGAATTTGTGTGAGTCACTGATTTGCGATCTAGCTGAAGGAAACTGAGTCTACAATTCTTAAGAAAGAAGCTACCCACTCGGAATGCATTTACACTGCTCCTTTTGTGTAAATCATTAGTGCTATAAACTATCCATTATTGTTGGGAGAAGAAATTTAACAATGCAAATAAAACAAAATACGGTGGCAGAGCAATTTTATGCCTGATTGTAATGTTTAATGGCATGTGCTCATAAAGAGATTTTTCCATGCTTCAGACCTATCGTGTCTGTGACTTACTTGATTTCCGATGAACATCTCCCATTTTATTCCTAGAGTTGTTTTCTCTAGAGCAATTTCTGTAATAGTGCTGCAGCATGGGGGTTATCCAGGGTTAATTTCCCTTATGATTACACATCCAGACAGCATGTATGTAAATGCTGAAAGACAAATGATAAGAAAACTGTAGGATAAGAGAAAACAAAGAAAATTCCATTTTTCAGTATCTGTGTATTTCTCTTACTCACTTATAAAAGTTAATGCTGGCATATGTTGGCATTGTAGTTCTTTAAAAGCATTACTTTTCTGCAAAACTGACCTCAAATTTTTGCATTATGTGGATTCCATTTCTTTCCCCAGGTTCCCCTCTTCATCCTTTCCTTTCACGTACCAGGCAGCATCATCAGTAAGGCAGAGTTTCATATCTCTAAACTAGCTGATTATATTAACGTCAGAAATAAAATACAGCTCTTCACAATGTACTTGTATTTTTAGTATCTTATTGTAATCCTGGTTCTGCTTTCCCTTCTTATCTCTGTTCTGTTTCTTGCCCTTAGGTTTCTTTTTTAGACCAGGCTTGCTGGATTTTTTTGTGATCTTGAAAGGTTTGTGCACTGTCCAGCTTTTTTAAGGCCTTCCACAAAACTTAGTCAGAAAGCAGTAAAGTATCTTGATAGTCTGTTAATCGGCAGTCAAGTGCCCATTGTTTTCTTTTCCTGGCTGCCAAGGAGTTTGTTGGCAATTGAGATTTATGGAGTGAATAATCCACCTGGCAGGAGACTCTGCAACTCCAGAGTGTTCCTTAGTGGAAGAATGTTCCTTTTTGTGTATAAAATACCACTAATAGCTTATTTAGCAACCTATATTTCTACAACAGGGCTTTCAGTTTTTTATTGGAGGTGGATTCTTGCATATGCATAGATTCTAGCACCCATGCTAATTCTGTCTCTCATTTAACTTTCATCTGTTCCTATGATAGGATAATGCATAATGTAATCTCTCAGCTTTTTAATGTGGTGCTTAGTGCATCTCTTCTAGCTCCTGTCTGAATGGGATAAAAAAAATTAAAATTAATAATGAGGTATGACTCATTCCTGTGCTTGCTGGGAATTACCTGGAAACCACGGGGATCTTAGGTAGGGTAATCATGCTGCAACCATGGAGAGTCCAGTACCAGGTACTAATGGCAATTACTGCTTGGAGAACCCTGAGTGACAAAGGAATAATAAAAAACCTCAAATCATTATGATACTTTCTTGCCTTTTTGCTTAGTTAAATGGCTCATTTTTATAACCACTGATTAGAATTGAGCTCAGAATAAGCCAAAAGCTACGGAATATGATCAAAATTACATATAGAAGGGGTTGCAGTGTTTTCACTGAAGCTGATTTTGTTCACGAGTTTTTAATAGAACTCAATGGAGGATTGAATTAATCAATTATTAGAATAAATGGAAGCCACTGTATAACACCATTCAGCATAATGGGTACCTGCGTGAAATTCTGGTTCTCAGCTACCCAGTTGCTTCATCCGTTTGGGGACATTTGTATGGTCTGAGTAGCCTGGGCTGATTATCACCCTCAGATTTACAGCTTCCTTTCCCTGCATGGAGTTTCTTATTCCTTATGCATCAGCACTAGGAAATTCTGTACCTGTTTTTCAGCAGTGGCAGGGGAGCACAGAAGTTACCAGTAGCGTAATCTCCAGGGTAAACAGGGCCAGCGTATTATGCTCACTGTACCGTTTAACCCTGCTGGAGGAGAAGACTGTAAATTGCCTGTGTCGAGCTGGCATCTGAGGACTAATAGAACTGCAGTGGGGATAATTCATGAGTAGATTTTCTCACTCGCCAGTGTAAAGAGAGCTAGGGCTAGTCAGGTCTGAAGTGGTGATTACTTTTAAAATAGCGTGTTATAATTCAGTGTCCCAGATTGAACCCTTCCTTCCAGCACAGGGAAACAAACCATTGCACACATGGCTAGCACATGGACCATGCAGGCTGTGTGACTAACTATACACATGAAAGACTGCTTTGCTTTTCCTAGGAAACAAGATTTGGAGGGAGCTTTTTAGTGGAGAATTTCAAATGGTGATTAAAGAGAAAAGAAAAAAAGAGATATAAGTCAATTTCACAATCTTTTCTGTTAATGCAGAGTGAAGAACAGCTTTAACAGTGAATTAACTGAAACGCTGTCCTCCCCTGTGTTAAATACCTCTACCAAACTTGCTTCTTTTGGGTTGTGTCGCTAATCTGTCCACAATGCTCGCATCTGTTAATGGTTGTAGATTTGTGCCCATCTCAGGTGGTTTTCTGGGCTGAAGTTACGTGCATAGTTACCAACAGTGCAGGGAGGGGGAGACACCTCTGCACACTCCCCACTGTCCAGGTTCCCCACACAAATGACCCCAAGGGGCTGCCTGCAGGCAGGAGGAAACACCCCATTACTTTGCAGTTTCAAGACTGTGGTTTTTCTCTTCCTCTTCAGAGCAAGGACTGGCCAAAAGCCTACCCACCATCAGTAATGTCTTTAGAGAAGCAAAGAAAAAAAGGATTAAGTAGCGGAAATGAAAAACTCATATTGAGAAAGCAGCATCTGTCCAGTTTTGGTCATAACTGTGTTTTCTTACACTTCAGAGATTAACATCTTTACTATTAGTAAAACAAAGAATCAAGGTTTTTGTTCTTGCAGGTTCCAGAATGAGTTTTTGTTTTCCCAGCCAAGAGTGAGGAGACAGCTCAGTAAACACGTCCTCTATAAAATTTCACCTAAAGGTTACCAAGTTCAGTTAGCGCTTAGCTTTGTCATTGATACACTAGGCTTGTAATGGCTTGTGGAGAAGTATTACGACTCAGTGTGTCAAAGCCTGCTTAGGGAGCTTCAACCCTGTCTCCAGAGCAGCCAACCTGCTCAGAGGTCATGGTGGAACATGCTGCTGCGAGGGGAATTTTAGAAGGAAGTCAGTCCCCCGTCCATTGTTGACTGAGCAGCTTTTATGGCTATCTGGCACTTGCTGCATAGTTGTTCAGCTCCTAAAGGGCTTGATTCACAGTAAAAACTTGATGATAAATTCATAATAAATAGGTAATGAGCCAAGTACTGTTCTGAGGATGTTTGTGAGGATGGCTGTGAGGTGCATCACTTATGGACTCAATAGTCTGTAACCATTTTGCAGTCATTGTGCCTGCACTGGTACAATAATATTAAACAAATCTTGGTGATTAGGGGAAAAGTGGGCTAGATAGGGAGTAAAGCACGTGATGTATCAGTCTATGGTCCAAATCCCCAGTCTTGCCAAAACAATTATTTTATGCTGTAGGTTAATGCTCTCCAGGAACTGGAAACACTGTAAACATCCAGGCTTCAATTATGGGAGACCAAAGTAAAGGAGCAGCATTAATACTGATATATGAATTTTGTTTTGTTTTCTGCTTATAGTATTTAAACTACACTTATCTGAAACCAACTTCTCATTTTAAGGTTTGGGAATAATACATGTGAATCAGCCTTTGGCTCAGAAACTTTGTTTTACACTTCAGTCCTTGACAACAAAGAATTTGCAGCAGGAAGATAACCAGCTTCAGCAGTGCCTCTGTACACACAAAGCAGGTCATGCCTATACAACAGCCATCTTTAAGAGGCCAATCTGTTAGATTAGTTGTTTTCCAAGAAGTCCAGGTGTGATAAGATCATAGTTTTGAAGGTGCTCCACATCTGCTACTAGTCCGCTTGCACAACAGCATTCCATTGACAAACAATTTGAGCTCATTTTGCTCTTCTAGGAACTCTCAGAGGATATTTATTTACAGACCATATTCACTGTGCCTTAGTCTGACTGTACTGTTTGGATTGGGGCCTTAGATCTTGCAGTATCAAGCTAAATGTCAACAGCGGTTTAATAAATCCATACCATAGGATAGTCTGTATACCAGGAGATAGTCTGTAACCAAACAATAGGCTGTGTGCAGTGGATACATATATCAGGATGTGTCTCCTAGTATTTTAACCAGCCTTACTCTTCCTAGTGCTAGTTTGATGGGCGACTCCAAGCAGGTCCACTCCTCTCAGCCTTTCTCCTCTTGGCTTTTACTCCTTGACTTTGTCATAGAATCTTAGAATCAAATAGCTTGAAAAGGACCTTTAAGATCATCAAGTCAAACCATAACCCCAGGACTGCCAAGATCACCACTAAACCGTGTCACTAAGGGCAAACTGATCTACCCTCAAGACGTACCCTTATGACTGTCCCTCATTATCTCCACTCACAGTCCCCCATAGTGGCCCATACTGTATCGCTGCCACCGCTGTCCCCCATGGCTGCACCTCACACCCTTGTTCTTCCCTCATGATCTTCCCTCGTGATCACTCCTTATGACTGCCCCTCACTCCTCATGGCCACCCCTCACATCCCATGGCTACCCTTGCTCTCCCCTCATGATGTCTTCTCATGGCCACACCTCTTCTCCCTTCAACATCTTCCCTCATGGCTGCTCTTCCTCTCCCCTCATGATTTCCTCTCATGGCCACCCCTTATTTTCCCTCACAATCTTCCCTCATGGCTGCCCCTCCTCTCCCATCATGATCTCCCCTCACAACTGCCCTTGACACCTCATGGCCTCCACTCATCTCCTCTCATGATATTCCTCATGGACACCCCCTTTGAGACTGGTCCATGGTGTTTGCAGGCCAGAAAGGTGTGGGGAGCAGCGGGTTCACGGTCAGCCCCATAGTGTGTCCAGAGGCTTGGACTGCTGTGGCTGTGATGTGTGATGGGGCTCCTCTGCAGCCTGGCTCCTCTGTCTTATGCAGCTCCCAAGACCTGGGGAAACACAGACCAGAGGGTGAACTCTTCTCCTGCTCATGTAGACAAGCAGGTCTTACCTGGTGTTTTGGCAATGATACAGTAATCCGGAGAAGAAACCAGGAACGGGAGGAGGAGGGTTTGGCCATGCTTGTGAAGCTGGAATAGGAGGAACATCCCAACACAGGAATTGGTGGACACAGCGCTACATGAGGGATATGGCAGGGACCCTGACGGGGCTGTGCTTCAGGTCCCTGCTGCTGACCTCCCTTGTGGTTTTCTGACTGTGACTGAGGGTTCGCTTCCTGTCGAACCGACAGTCCAGAGCGGCTGGCGCTGGGGCAGGAGAAGACAGGCACTGCTGAAGCCGGGGATTTTGCCAAGGAAACACACATGGGGCTGAAACCCAAGTCTCAACCCCCCCCCCCCCGCCATCTAACTG
>NDXB01003275.1:13863-29973 GCA_002631895.1 Agapornis roseicollis | reverse complement strand
TTAGGGTTAGGGTCAGGGGCGGGGGTGGGGGGGGGGGGGGGGTAGGGGCTGGGGGGGGGGGGTGGAGGGTGGTAGTGGTGGGTGGGCGGTGCCGGAGGCAGCGGCGCAGGCGCGTCGGCCGGGTCAGGCGGAAGAGCTGGGGCGCCCTGAGCGCCCGCCGGGCCGGGCCGGGCTTAAAGAGCGGCGGGGCGGTGGCGCGGGTAAGCTACAGTACGGTCATTCCTCCGTGCCTCTTTCTCTCCCTCACTCCCTCCGGCTCTGGCGGGCTCTCGGGGGGTTCTCTGTGTCCGTTTTTTGGTTTTTGTTTTGCTTTTTTTTTCTCTCGCCGGTTTTTTCCTTTAGTTATTTTTTTTTAATCATTAATCTCGCTCGGGCCGAGCGCGGCGGGACTCCGCCGTCTGCGGCAAGAAGGCGGCTCCCTTGTCTGTCCGTCTGTGCGCGCACACGCGGAGTGGGGGGTGGAACGCACGAGAGTAGCCGGTGCTAGCCCCGGTCCGGCCCTGCTCAGTCGCCCGCCCGCGGCCGCCTCACAGCGCGCCGCCCGCTGCCGGCAGCTCTTGGTAGTCGGTAGCGCCGGGGCTGGGCCCTGCGGTGCGCTGGGGAGAGGGACGGGTGGACAGGCAGGAGGCTGACTTGTCTCTCTGTGAGTCAGTCAGCCCGGGCTGAGCTGGCGGCCCGAGAGCGCTATTTCCCTCGCTGGACGGAGCTTGGGGCCGCCGGTGATGCGGTGCCCGCCGCTGGGGTTGGCGGAGCGGCCTGAGCCCCCCGTCCGCCGGAGGCGAGCATGTCTAGTGAGCGGCTTAACAGCACAGCGGTGACGGATGCTCGGTTAAAAGACCTGTTGTTGGAAAGAGGTACCCGCTCGTTCGTCCGGCGTGCCTGCGCGGTGGGGCTGCTGCCAGCTCCGGCCCCGGCTACCGGGGCGACACCCAGTAGCTTATAGCCCAGCCCGCTGGAAGAGCGCTGTCTGCAGAGCAGCGTACCTGGGGCTCCGGGCGGGACGGGGGCCCTGTCTGCTCGGGGAGGGTTCGGGTGACGGTGCGGGCACTTTTGTGGCTGTTGGAAGAGTTATAAATCGTTTTGCCTTTTTTTTTGTATTCTTCTGTGAAGGTGTTTTCGTGCGATCTGTAGCTGTTTCTTTGGGTTTGTGCGTTTGCATTTTACCAAAAAAAAATATTCTCCTGTGGCTAAAAAAAAGTGTTCTAAATATTATTTCATGTGTATGAAGAAACAGGTGTGAGTGTGACAGAGATTTGGGGAGGTAAAAACATAGGCTTTCTTCCCCCCCACACCCCTCCCCCCCCGCCTCTTTCCCAGTTAATTTGTAGGAAAAGCGGGGAGGAGGAGATGCCTGTTAGGAAGGTGGTATCGAGGGCCCTTTGCACCCAGCAGCAGGGCAGGAGGTGAGCCGACGGCCGGCGTGACCCCAGTCTGTCAGTAGCTGCCGGAGACTTTTCAGGTTGCTCTGAGCAATGCCAGTAAATAGAGGTTGCTGCTGTTGTCTCTTTGCCTTTTCTGTTAATAACCTAATGAGTAGCAGGAGGGCTGGTCAGGGGGAAGGAGAGATTAAAAATTAGTTTCCTTTTTCCTTTCCCCGTGCTTTTTAGTTGGGAAAATGCACTTGAACGTCAGTAGGGTGTTTTGTTGTTTAATTGGAAAATCCTCTGTGCTTACACCTATGTGCTATGGTTTTAATTTTCTTTGTAGCCGTGTTTTAGTGAAACCTTTCCAAGGGATTACCCCCTCCCAGGGGAATGCTTACACTCGAAGTCACTTATTTCAAAAGGAGAGGTACTGTCCCCTGCCACTGAAATGCTGGGGCTGTGATAAATTTAGAAAACTCTGCCCTTGGCAGATAGAGAAGTAACATGTCATTGCAGTGATCTCTGCATTCTAGGAAAGCCTAAATCAACATTGCTTGTTAAGCATGTTGCCCTTTAACAACAGTCTCTCAATTTCCAGTCTAAAGTATTACATGGACTTTCCCCAAAAAAAGTTGTAGGTAAAGAAGCCCTTTAGTGCTCAGTAGCTGCAGAATGTTAATTGCAGCAGTTGTCGACTGTGTCAAGTCAGTTTTCTGTGCTTCTGAGCCAAGGAAAAAATTACTTAAACTTGGCTTTTGTGGGTTTGGGTTTAAATTATTTCTGTGCTTTCTGCTTTTTGATCTCTTGGTGTGGACATTGTTAGCTTCTAGTGATGTGAGAGAGGGGGAGGAAAAAAAAGAGGTATCACTGCACTGCATGTGGGCTTGATAGCAAAGGCAGGGCAAAGCACTGACTAATTGAATGTTTTGAAAATGCTGGTGTTCTTAATTATGAGTGTATGGTACTTAACAGCAAAGAGAAATTAAATGATAGATGTATTTTTGCCGTTTACTTTTTCCTTAGCCCTTAAAAAGGTTTAGTTTATTCCTGAGACGGTTGCAGAGCCTCAGTACTTAGTGGTGTCCCTGTGCTGGTAGCTTGCGACAAGCAGCTGGACCTCTGTAACAGCTCCAGTGGACACCTGCACACTGCAGTGCCCATAGCATGAGGTTTTGTTCACAAGATACCTTAGAATAATAGGACAGCGTTGTGTTTCTTTTAGTTCCACTGCAGGCCACTTTGGATTTTTATGTGTGAACAGCGTTTTCCTAGCTCAGTTTCATAGCTGTGTTTGTATAAGTGTACTGCTGTTACATAGAAGGCTGAAAATGATTGCAGCTGAAAGAGATAAGGGGAGGGGGGGAACTTGTTTTCTCCAGTGTTTGCTTTGTCTCTTCATATTTTGTTATCTTTCTTTCCTCATCTGCTTTTAAAAAGACGAATTTAATACTGGCTCCCTCAGTTACTGTTTCAGTGTCCAAAAGTAATGACGTTCTTCGAAAGTGCTGAAACTGAGCAACTTGTGCTGCTGCTTTGCTTTTTCTACTAGCCTAGCAACCAAAGGTGACTTCCCATTTACTGGAGTTGTCTTTCAAAATGAGAGCATCCCCTGTGAGCAATGCAGTTTCCATAGAAATATCAGTAACTGTGTAGCTCCAAAGGGCAATTTCTCCACTTACATTGCTTGTGCTTGCTACTCCTGTATAGCAGAAGGGGTGCAAGAGTGACTCATTTCTAAATATACTTAATATTTATGGTATAGGCAGGACTTTTGATAAGGTAATAACCTCTGATATTCATTGTAATTATACCTCTTGTAACAGCCAGGGTCCAGGTTTCATTTTACCTGTAGCTGAGCATATGTTGTTTAAAGTATCAGTTCTCTTCCAATTTTTACCTGAATATGAGTATCTTAGAAAAGTTAATTTCGCTCTAGTTGGAGAGAAGTGAATAATTGAAAAAGTCATTGCATGTAGATTCAATAGGAAAAACCCTTGTGCTCCACTTGATTTAAGAAGCTTTCGTGCTGTTTAGCTGTTAAAAAAATTAAGGATAGTTTACTATATGCAGTGTCCTGATTTCTTTCTACATGGCCTCTGCTTTGAAGCACCTGGAGGCCTCTGGACTCTATTGGCATTGCAGGTGGCTATTAAATTAGAGTGAGTTCATATGTGGTGTTCTTTGGTTTTTTTGGTAGGTTTGTTTTCTTGTTGTTGCTCCCCCGTGAAACCATTGTATTATCCAGAAGGCTTTTCTGAAGTGTTTCTGCCGAAGAGTTTATTATCTGTAAAGGCTGCAGAGAAGGATCCCCAAGAAGTTCCTTAGCTGTCACCTGCAGCCACTGCAGCCGTTTATACTGACTGACCGGCACTGGCCAAAAGTGAAACAATTTTCATGTGTTTTAGAACAGTATGCTTCACAAAACTCTGTGAAATGAACAGCAGTAATCTCTTGCTCCAGATCAGTCTTGAGGAAATACTGAGGGTTTTTCAAATTACTGTTTTGATGGGTAACATTCTGTGTGTGATTGACATTTTCCTTTTTTTCCTTTGTTTTAGCTGAACTGGAGTTTGTTCAAATCATCATTATAATTGTGGTTATAACTGTTATGGTGGTAGTGATCATCTGCTTGTTGAACCATTACAAACTCTCGACACGCTCCTTTATCAACCGACAGAGCCAAAGCAGAAGACAGGAAGAAACTTTGCAGACAGTGAGTATGAGCCCTTTGTACCAAGTTCCTTCTCCTTGTGCTGTATGGTCTGCAGCATGGCTTCCTGAGGATCTCTGGTACAGGCAGCCATTGGCAAAACTTCTGATGTCACTTTTTAATACTTGCTGTAGTTGGGTCATTTACTGAGGTTGTATTTTTCAGTAGGAAAAAAGACTCAAATTCAAGATACGGACTTATTTTTAGAGCCTTCTATGTTTTATGTAGCCTGTTTTCATTTTGCATTTGGAGGCTCATATATGACATCCTGTTTGCTGCTGTGGTAATTTGAATGGGGGGGAAGTGGGGTGGGAATTAATGGCGATCACCTGAGGTATAAAGATTTGGAATACACATTGTGACTTTTCATATACTTACTGATATCCTAGAGTTTTATTAGTGCTACTGTTTTGTGAAGCTACACTAACTGCTGTGTCCAAACTGGCTGAGTAAGGGCCCAAGAAAGTATAATGGTTTTTTTTCCACTCAAACAGTAAGAAAATACTAGGAAAATGATCCCTCCAAGGATGTGGAGTGGTTAAGATGTGTTGTTACAGAGCCAAAGGCTTAAGACCAAATCTCAGTGGAGACTTAAACCTGTCTTTAGTCAACCTAACAGTAAATGGGCATGTGACTTGCCTTGTGAGTAACCCAGGAGTTTACTGGGTGGGATGCAGTGCTCCCATGTGAGGGTTAACCCCCAAGGGTGTCTCTGACCTTGGGACATACCTCCAAAGCTGTGGATGTTGCAGGGAGATCGTTTTTCCTTGAAGTGATGCCTTTAGCCTTTTTGCTGTCTGTGATGGCTAAGGGGCCATTTGTGAGGGGAGGCTTTTGATGCATTAAATTCGTGGCAACAGCTCTGGGTTCACAGCTTAATGTCATTTCACCATCAAAAAAATTGTCTGATTGTAACTGAAAGGTGGGTCCCATAATGTGTTACACTAGTTGCAAGTCCTCACAATCTCACCTTTCTGTCGCAGTCCCGTGTTTCATCCTCCTTTGTGCTCCTTAGGAAGTTCCTAAGATCATGTTGTGAGGCCTCAGGGGCAAGCTGGCTGAACACTAATTGCCTTTGTTTTTTTCAGTTAGATTTCAGCCAAATCAGGGAGCAAAGTGCTGGGGCTGGGGAGGAGCCAGGGGTGCTGGAGCCAGGGCTAGACCCCTAGCAATTGGCAGCTTCCTCCTGAAAACCAGCTCTAAAATGTGATGAATGCAGGGCTCCCAAAGCTGTCACTTAGCACATCACCTGCACCCTCTTGCTGCAGTTGAGCAGCTCTTATGTCAGAGGCTGCACAGAGAGAAAAGGAGTTCAAGGGTAGGTTGCCTCATTTCCTAGTGCTTTGGTAGTGCAGGAATTTTTAGCTCTAATTTGGTTACAGATGAAACTGCAACTTGTCAAACCTTAACCTTGTGGACTTCAGGGCTGGAAAAATTGCATAGATTAATTTGAATGTTCCTTTGAAATGGACACTATAATTAAAGAACCACACTCCTGTCTGAGAAATGTTAGCTATAATTGCTACAAGTACCTAAAATGAAATAATTTGAGATAAAGGAAATGCATTTTCATCTTCGAATCTTTTAAAACTGCAGTAAGCTGTCAAATGCGTGAAGTAACCCATTATTTCCTTTGTATGGTTCGTTAGTATTGTCTGTCATCAGACCAAGTGGTGCCTTTTCTCTTGGACACAAGGGAGGAAACATCATCTTCTTGTGAAAAGCGTGCAGTTTGGCAGTGGGGACTTAAGAGCTGCTTTACTGTCCAGAATTGCTCTTTATTAATTTTTAAAACACTGACTCGGTTTCAGTTTGATGGTGTTGTTATAAGTAATGATAATCATAGCCATGTGAGCACTTCATGGGAATTGATTATTGGCTGGCAATAACTAGTTACTAATCCTTCCAAAAACTCTGATGTAGGTTTGTCATCAGTATTACTCATGTGGATTTCTGATAAACTGAAGCTGTTCTTAAAAGGTCATGTTTGTGGGGAACAAGACTTCAGAGGTTTCTGAGGTTAGATGTCAAATATGTTTGAATTTTTCTTTGTCTTGGCTGTTAAAGGAAATTCTGATAGAAACTGGTTGTGCACTACTTGCAGTGCAGACCTTAAAAGCAGTGTGTGGTGCATGAGGGTAGAAAAATTAAAGCATTTGTTCTGTCATGTGAAACTGGGAAGGATCAGGCTGTTCTCACAGTCCACAGTGGCATGAGGCAAGTAGTGCAAGCAGTAAGATTTGGGTTAGATTATACACTTCAAAAATATATTTATCTTTTAACCAGGCAGGCCTTGTTCTGTGTGCAAATACGGTCAATAAATGGGTTCTCTTCCAAGGCAATTTTTTTTAATGGTATATAGAGTCTGCAAACAGATTTAAATGTTTATTAACTACTGAGGTCTGAAGAAAAAATTCTGACTAAGGCCTTCTGTTGAAGGAGAAATAGTGAATGGAAATAGAGGAAATTCAGCCATAGTTCTTAAAGCGGTAAAGCAAATTAACTGACTGTTGGCTAGTTCCTGTAGTGAGCTATGGAGTGAGCCCCCTTTCACGTAACTAGGGTAGCAGAAGTGTATCAAGATACAGAACAATGCCTTTCCTATTCAGATGGACCTTTTTTTTTTTGTCCTTTTGTTACCTTCAGTTTTCCTTCAAGCCTGTCCTGTTTCTAGATTATAAAGCCGCCTAACAGCTGAGCTGTGGCTGAATTACGCAGATTTCTGGTCTCATAAAGACCAACTATTGAACAGATGATATCTCCTTACTCCGGTTCTTCTAGAAAGTGCAATATAAATGAACAGATAAATTGGCTACTGCCTTTATTGCCAACCTCACACCTGTAAAATGCATGGAATCACGCCTTCAACATAATGAAATAAAAAGTATTTGTGTGTTCTTTGTCTGGGTCAACTTCCTTTATGTTAAACCCAACCAACCAATCAAAAAAAACCACAGCTGCCAACAACAACAAAAAAAGCCTGGAAATTGAAATTCTCATTGTCTTCCAAATCCAGAAATTTGGATATTAGAAGGTATCACTGCATTCATAAGTGTTAGGAACTTAATGAGCTTCTGGTGGCCCTAAATTCATTCCTTCTCCCACCCCTGGTGGCTGCTGTCTGTCTTTTCCACCTCTAAAGTGGGTATTGAAGGAGTAGTGAACACTTGGAATGCCCGAGGCTCACTCCTGGCAACAAAGTCTGTGCCAGTTATCTGACAGGATGCTCACCCTGACCAGCCCCTGCCTCTCAGCACCAAAGGCAGTGTTGCTGCTAGGGCTAGTCAGCTTGCAT
Organism: Agapornis roseicollis; assembly: GCA_002631895.1. Lineage (NCBI taxonomy): Eukaryota > Metazoa > Chordata > Aves > Psittaciformes > Psittacidae > Agapornis > Agapornis roseicollis. Next base: position 22,604 of record NDXB01003275.1, on the reverse strand, counting down.
TAGGACCTGCCTTGGTAGTGTATATCTAGAATGCCAAGTTCTACGAGCACAGCTGGAAAAATACTGCCCTGTTTCCTAGAACAGCTATTTCAGAATAAAAGGGTGTCAGAAAATACTCAATAATATTGACAACACCAGGGATTTGTTGGTGATTTCAAATGTTTGTCTTGCCTCTTGGCCTTTTAAATTATTCTCCACTGGTGTTGGCATTATTCCTTCTGTTCCCTGCTGGCATCCCTGGGCCACTTACTCTCATTGGCTACTGACATGTGCGGAAGAAAGAAAATTCTACTGGGAACGAGAACCCAGGGGTGAATATGAGTGCTGTAGACCACCCTGATTTGCCAGATCTTCCTTTGGTGCCAGACATTGGTCAGCAAGAGCTGGATGTGCACTGTGTTCTCCCACTGTCTGCATGAGGGATATGGGCTTGCCTTTTCACAGGGAGTGCTGCCAGGAGGGACAGTGCGTGCTGGCTGCTGGTCTTTGAAGTCTACCACACTAAAGCCAGAGCATTTTTAATAAGGGCAGGATTGTCTAAGAAATCTAGAGTTAGGACTAGAAGCAAGGAATGCCAACTTTGAGTGGCTCCTGACTCAGTGTGTCTCCTTGGGCAACTTGCTTCATCTCCAAACAAAGGAGGAAGAATAATAATACTTATTTCCTTCACTGGGATGAAATTAAGATTACTTAAAGTGGTAAAGTGCTGTGAAGTTGAGGAAATAAAACTTTTAAAGCATTAAGTAAGAGAAATAATTGCTTTAAGTGTTGGGAGGTGCACTACATGTGAGAAGTTTGGCACTCTCCGTAATTACATCACTAATACTTCTTGTTACCGTATACTCAACTGTGCCAGACACTGTAACCTTTCCTTCCCTTGGGGAAACACAGCTTTTAAAGGAAGGAGTGGTCCTGCTGGAATACTTGTCATTCTGCTGGGGACAGCACAATAGTTTGTTTGGCTGGGAAAATATTGCATCTTCAGAGCTGTGGTGATCTGTATCACCCGGGAAGAGATAGGGAGGAATAAGCCATGTGGCTTCCTGGAACATTTTTAGCAAGCCGCTGTTTTAATGTGGTGTAAGGTACCACCTAGGGCCAAAATCAGAAACTACACTGCTATCTGAAACACTTCATTTGCAAAAGAGGTGTGTGTAGTTTTGTGTGTGTGTATATATACACATATGAAAAACTATAAAATAAAAATCTGAGTATAACTGAAGGGAAGAGAGGGACCTTCTTAATCTTTCCAGGTGAAAACCTGACTTTTATTTCTCAGGAAATAAAATTGCAGGCAGAGTTCTAATTCTCAGAAACTCGGAAGTGTGTGAAAAATCAAGAATCTCCTTAAGAGTCAGTTAAAAAAAAAAGTTTGGATTATATGAGATGGTTGTGGTTTAACCCCAGCTGGTAACTAGGCACCAAACTGCTGCTTGCTTCCAGCAGGATGGGGGAGAGAATCAGAACGGTGAAAGTGAGGAAACTTGTGTGTTGAGATAAAGACAGTTCAAATGGTAAAGCAAACCTGTGCATGCAGGCAAAGCAAGCCAAGGAATTCATTTGTCATGCCCCATGGTCAGCTAGGTGTTCAGCCATCCCCAGCAAAAACTGGGGACATACTGGGTCCCTCCTAGCTGATTCACTAGTGGGGTGGTGTGAGGAGCAGAATAGGCCTTGGCTCTGTGTAAGCACTGATGAAAACATCCCTGTATTATCAGTGCTACTTCCAGCACAGATCCTGAATGTAGTCTGATGTTAGCTACTGTGACGAAAATTAACTCTTATCTCAGCCAAAACCAGCAAAGGGATGTTTTTCTTTACTTGAGGGATTTTTCTCTACTGAGCATAAATTTTTACCTGTAACTTATCCTGAGTTAAAAATCTTTCTTCCTGTCTGTCAATACACTGATGATCAGCTGAGGTAGTTGGATAATACTGCATGCTTCAGGAATACCCTCAAAAAGTGATCTTCCTAAACTGTTTAATTCTAGAGGCTGTAAACCTTTGTAAAATACAAATTAGGCAAATTATGTTAGGTTTATCCAGTCTCCTAAGCTTTAAATATTGAACTAAATAATCACCATAGTTCACCATAAGATAATTAAATAATCACCCAACTGGATTTATTAAATGACATTATTTCAAAACCTAATCGCAGAACTAATTTCTGTAAATTATTGTGAAACTCAGCAATGGCAAAGGTCAGCAAAAGGCATAGCTGGATCCCTAAGATTTTTCTTGCCTTGTAGGAGCTAGGATTTACCATGGAGATGATTTCTTTCTAATTCCCAAAACTGAACACTGTTAAAAATCATAGAATCATAGAATAGTTAGGGTCAGAAAGGACCTTAAGATCATCTAGTTCCAACCCCCCTGCCATAAGCAGGGACACCTCACACTAAACTGTGCCACCCAAGGCTCTGTGCAGCCTGGCCTTGAACACTGCCACAGATGGAGCACTCACAACCTCCCTGGCCAACCCATTCCAGTGCCTCACCACCCTAACAGGAAAGAATTTCTTCCTTATATCCGATCTAAACCTCCCCTGTTCACATTTGAACCCATTACCCCTTGTCCTGTCACTACAGTCCCTAATGAAGAGCCCCTCCCCAGCATCCCTATAGGCCCCCTTCAGGTACTGGAAGGCTGCTATGAGGTTTCCACGCAGCCTTCTCTTCTCCAGACTAAACAGCCCCAACTTTCTCAGCCTGTCTTCATACGGGAGATGCTCCAGTCCCCTGATCATCTTCGTGGCCCTCCTCTGGACTTGTTCCAACAGCTCCATGTCCTTTTTATGTTGAGGACACCAGAACTGCGCACAATACTGCAGGTGAGGTCTCACGAGAGCAAAGTAGAGGGGCAGGATCACCTCCTTCGACCTGCTGGTCACGCTCCTTTTGATGCAGCCCAGGATACGGTTGCTTTCTGCGCTGCAAGTGCACACTGAAGCTGGCTCATGTTCATTTTCTCATTGACCACCACCCCCAAGTCCTTCTCCGCAGGGCTGCTCTGAATCTCTTCTTTGCCCAACCTGTAGCTGTGCCTGGGATTGCTATAGGGGATTAATGTATAAGCTTTCTCTTCCTGTTACTTTTAAATACTGAAGCTCATGCTTGAAGACCCTTAGCCTCTTTAAGATGGGGTGAGTTGAAGCGGCTAGCTATTGAGAACCTGTAAGAAGCAGGTAAAGTAGATATTGTCCACCAAAAGAAAACCAGGTAAATTGCATTTCCTCAGGTTTAACCTTTATTGCCCATACCTGAGAACCACTTGCACAAATCCCTGAGTGTTGGGTGTGAGGGGAGCATGAAGCAGAACTGCCAATGCTGGATATGGTAGCTGGGAAGTTCCTTTCGGCACAGTGCCGTGCAGTGAGGTTGTTGGGGCTGCAAGCTTGTGCCAGGCCTGGCAGCTGGTCAGTCATAGGGCTGAGCTCTATTGCCTGTGCCTGGCTTAGTCTTGCTCACAAGGTGAGGAGTGGGATGAGAAGTAACTGAGTGAAAAGAAGTTCAAAGTAGTTTTTTTATCATTAGGCTGAGCTGCTTTAGTAATTTGAATAGTAAAAAGAGGAACAGTGTAAGGAAATATGAATGCAAATGCTGTCAGTTCTTACCTGATTTTCACAGATCTGAGCACAGGGAAATATTTTAGCTGTCAAATGGAGGTCAGTAAGTAGAGGGACAAGGAGAAAGCAAGAAATAATGCTTTTCATCAAATGTAAGTCAACCCACATTGTTCATGGCGGTCCCAGCATGTTCTTTCTTACATCTGGGGGAAGGGGAGGAGGGGGAAGGTGTGGGTATATTTCCCTACTGCAATATTGAGGTTTTTCCTTTCTTCTTTACTAAACCCCTAGCTATGACACCAAGAACAGTGGGGTAGGTAGGCACCAACCCTTGTATCTATCCAGGGCATGTTTTTATTTGTCCCTGCAGGTCACTGTACAGTAAGTTCAGGACCTAGAAGGGGGACTCCTGCATAGCAAAATGCAGGAAACCTAGTAGTCTGCTATCTCCTTTCTCCTTGCCTCTCTTGCTGTCCATTTTAAGACTGGCTCATGCACTGCATAAGAGTGCAGTGCCTTTTCCTACATTGGGCCAGTTAGTCTGGGCTTATTCCAGTCATGATGAGAATCCTGTACTGTGGTACTGAACCAATCACGTGTGCGTAGGGAGGTTGGTCTGCATGTGGTGTGTGAGCCCAGTGTTTTCCAAGTGTGGGCATGCTTAGCATATGCTACCAAGCCATCTGCCTGTATTGTTCCTCTGGCTCCTGGGATCTTACTGAGGGCTGTCTGCTACCAAATGATTTATTCAGCCTGCTGCGCTCTCCAGAAGAAATATTAGTGAGGTGAGTAGCTACAGGTGGGCTGTAGAACACTGTCATAGAGGCCATGTTATCACACATCCTTGTGTCGTAAGGATCTCACAGCCTTGGAGTTCAGGGGCATCCTAAACTGTCTATCTCTTCAAGCAGTTAGCCCAGAACAGGGAGAGACTTGAGCTCCTTTGGTCTCATTGTCTTGGTCCAACTCTCTCAGCAACCTGGTTGCACTAGGTGGGGTCCCTGTAGCAACTGCAGTGCCTCTAGGCAGGGTCTTTACTGGGCATCAACATGTAGTGTTCATGCCTGGTACAGTGATGGGCATCCCCACTCTTACAAGTCATTTCTGTTAGGCATTGGTGGTACCAGGTCTGTGTGCCTAGGCTCAGCATGCAGGTCCTGCTCCCATCTCAGCACAAGGAGTTTTTCTCCATGTGTTGCACCATGTCCCCCAGCTGTTCTTACTCTCCTGCCTTAGAGCCCTAAGGTGAGAGTCTTTGATTCTGCTTCCACTATCAGGGAGTTAAGTGATGTGAGTCGGATTGAATTCCTTCCTGGGTTGGGCCATTGGTTTTGTCTTTTTTCCTCTCTTTTGGGCCTGAACACATTAAAGATGAGACTAAGACAGTTGCAATAAGCATAAAGCTGTCATACTTTTCAAGCCATCACTTGGGAATCTGCTGTTGTGCTGTGTATGGCATGTAGTTTGTGGGTAGTTAATTGAGCACGTTAGCTTTGGCTAACATGTTTTACTTAGGAATTACAACAGGCTTGGAGCCTGCTGGGCTACTGCTGGTAACCTGCTTGTCTTTAATGTGCAAATATATCCTCAGACATTTCAAAATACTCACCTGGATGATGGAGGGGTGGAAAGGGAGGTGTGTACAAGGTGTATGTGTACATGTATGCATAGTTACACAGTTACAGTTTCTTCTATTGACAAAACTGTATATAGGCACTGAAACACATGAATCTGAGCAAGATTTGTGTTTCGTATCAGGCTGTTGCAAATAGGGATACTTGCAAAGAGATGTTGTGAATAGTGGTAATTGTCAGCCTCTTTCTCTCTGCTCTCTAAAGCTACAGAAAAGTGATTGACCAGCTTTGTTATTTAAAGCATTGCCCTTAACAGCTGAATCCTGTGGGAGATTCCTCTTAAAGCAGCTTTGCTCTGCAGTGGACTCTCCTGACAAGATCACAGACTGCTTTTGGTCTCTGAGTGTCATCATGAACATCTAGTTAGGTCTATTTTTACATCTGAAATATGTTGAAGGATGCTATGGTGAGAAGCAGCAGTACAGGAAGATTTGAACGTAGTCTCTACAGGGTGATGCTTCTGGGGACAGTATGTATTTTCCTTCCTGTTCCTGAACTTTCTTGCGTCTGTAAAAGCATAAAACTTGAATTAGCACCAAGAAAATAGTCATGACCGTAAAATGTTTTGATTTTTCTCTTTTTGCAGCAGAACTGAAGTGCTTTTCCATGTATCTGCTCTGATGTGTTCTTTTCAGCTTCAAAATTTTCCAGTGGCATAAATCCATTGCAGTTATTACTGCTACTCTAAAGAATTAATTGAAAGAAAAATAATGATAAACCTTAAGCTATTTTTCCTTATTGGCATGCCGTTCTTCACCATTTTATTTTGCCCTAAGTGCTGTTATAGCCTTTCCAGGCATGAGAGAGAAAATACTTTGGCCTGAGAAGGTGGCTGGGGAAGTGGTTGAAGAGGGAGGGTAACTGGTGGCTGATACCTCAGCTGTCAACTACTATTTATGGTGGGAATTGGGCAACCAAAGTTTTGACCAGACTGTACCTGGGCTTAGAGTGACTATCACTTCGCTGGCATTACAGATGCCAGCTTTGTTGCAAACTGTTTTGCCTCTGGTCTGTAATTGGGATCCTGGCTGCTGGTCAGCTTCACTGGACCTGCTTATGTGGCCTTGTCATAGGCTGGGAGGTGATGGGTGCCTGCTAAGCACACAAGTGCTTAAGTTTCTCCTGTCATCACTGGATGCTGCTGTGCTCATAGCTGCAACTGGCTTGCTATGTCCTTACAGCCTGTGAGGCTGCATGCTGTGGATGGTGACTTGGCACTTGTAAAACAGACCAGGCTTAATTTACTTGGGTGCAGAGCAGCTGTTTGCTCTAGTTTTAGAGATAAACTGGTGGGATGTTCCTGTTTATTGCCTCTCTTTAGGTGGAGACAGCCAGTCCATAGAAGCTGACTGACTGTAGGAGTTGTGGTATTCAGGCAGGATAGTGATGCAATCTATTAATTTTAACTCTTTCATTGTTTTCTTGTGCATTCCAGGAAGGGTGCTTGTGGCCTTCAGAAAGCTCGGTTTCACGCCAGGGTGCTTCAGAGGTACTGATTTCTTATCATCTTCACCAGTGTGCCTTCCTTGTTACTGTATTACATACTTTGTTCCTTTCAGAAACACCAATATATTTAGTAAATAAAGCTTTTTTGGTGTGGATCAAGAGCAGGTTTCATGTGGACAACTGAACCTGCCTTGACTCCCATTCCATAAATGCCTAAGGCTTTTCATTAAAAGAACAGAATTTTGCCTACCTGGCATCTCATCTCCATCATCACTTCCCTGTATGATAGTAGGCATTCACAGGTAAGTGGTAGAGGTGTGTCTCTCTCATGCAGTAGCTCAGTGATTGAGTATTCAGTGGAAGCTGGGAGACCAGTTTATCTTCTTGATTTTTTTCTTGGATTTACTACACATATCCTGTCACCAGTGTTTCCCATCTTCTAGCTAGCACAGATCCCTGGTCTGCCTGATAATTTGTGGGTGTGTTGCTCTGAGTGGTGCACTCCTGTGATAAACAGCGGACTTCCTGACATCTGTACAGGTCAGGGACTAGAGGTCCTGCGTGGATCCAGAAATGAGAAGAGCGATTTGAAAAATCTGAATCTAAGAAGCTAATGTGTCCGTCTAGATCTGGGGTGGATCGAGTGAGGAGCAATAGCTCCTTACGGAGTATCATGAACTCTTCCTTTTGTGAAGCTGGACCTTCTCCGGGGCTTGGTATGGGAGACTTTTTGCACTCTCAATGCAGCAGCCTTGTAGGCGCTCCCTGGAGGCTGAATTCTGGCTGAGAACTGAGGGGAAGAAGGATACCTGATATACTCTGGTGGTGAAGGTGTGAGATATGCTGGGCCTTTATAAAATGTGCTAAAGTGACCATCTGAATTCTTTGGTCGTGCAGGGTATTACATTAACTCTGAGTGGGAGGGGGAGGTTCAAACTGCAGCTGAAATTCAGCACTGGGACATTTTTGTAGAGCTAGTCAATTGTCAAGACTAGAGAGAATGTCTTTCCTATGTTCAGAAACAGAATCATTTTCTCTTGGCTGTGTGTGTTTTAATGTCAGATGGAGCTGTGTTGTGTCTTCTTTTTCCTTTATGAAGCTCTTCTCAAGTATCATCTGTTAGATCCTTCCTGTAACTCCTGCCTTTTATTTTCACATGCATGCATGTTGGAGCATGTGTGCACAGTATCTGCTGGGTTTAATCTCTGAGATAGACGTCAAAGAGAAGCATTTTGCCAGCTCTTGGTTAATATGGAACACCCGCAATGCCTTGGTCAGATGTGGAGTCATGTGTGTCTCTTCCTGTTTCAGATCATGTATGCTCCAAGGTCCAGGGACAGGTTTACCGCCCCATCTTTTATGCAGCGGGACCGTTTCAGTCGTTTCCAGCCCACTTACCCTTACATGCAGCATGAGATTGACCTTCCTCCAACCATCTCCCTCTCTGATGGAGAAGAGCCGCCACCGTACCAAGGCCCGTGCACCCTGCAGCTCCGGGACCCAGAACAGCAGATGGAGCTCAACCGGGAATCCGTCAGGGCACCGCCCAACCGAACCATTTTTGATAGCGACTTGATAGACATCTCCATGTACAATGGGGGCCCCTGCCCACCAAGCAGCAATTCGGGCATAAGTGCAACCAACTACAGCAGTAACGGAAGGATGGAAGGACCACCCCCGACGTACAGCGAGGTCATGGGGCATTACCCAGGCTCATCTTTTTTCCATCACCAGCACAGCAACGTGCCTCCTTCCTCACAGAGGGGGAGCAGACTTCAGTTTCAGCAGAACAATTCAGAGAGCACAATAGTCCCCAGCAAAGGCCAAGACCAGAAACCAGGAAACCTGGTCTAAAGGTTATTCTTAAGGTGCATTTGAACTGAAGACAAGAGTTTGAAGCAGGGCGGTGGAGGAAGACTCCTCCATGCTCCAGTGCACAATGTTGTTGCGTTTCACGTGGTACAACTTAGTAAAACCAAACGTGCAAACCAGTTCTTTGTTTCTGATTCCTTTCAGGGGAATTGCATGCAAAGCAGATTGAAAGAAATACAAACTTCCATTCAGTTTGTCTATGAGCAGTGTTTCGGGGGGGGGGG